>JAOPSE010003130.1:0-60478 GCA_029449295.1 Zea luxurians | reverse complement strand
CACATATGTTCCTTGCCATAGATCACATTCTTGGATTTCTGGTGGAGACCATTTCTTGGTCAAAAATCGTAGTGTTAGCCTTCGGTATTATTGAAAATGGTCGTTCATGGCTATTTTCGACAAAAATGGGGGTTGTGTGGCCATTGATCATCGACCAGAGGCTCATACACCTCACCCCACATATGTTTCCTTGCCATAGATCACATTCTTGGATTTCTGGTGGAGACCATTTCTTGGTCAAAAATCCGTAGGTGTTAGCCTTCGGTATTATTGAAATGGTCTCATGGCTATTTTCGAAAAAATGGGGGTTGTGTGGCCATTGATCATCGACCAGAGGCTCATACACCTCACCCCACATATGTTTCCTTGCCATAGATACATTCTTGGATTTCTGGTGGAACCATTTCTTGGTCAAAAACTCGTACGTGTTAGCCTTCGGTATTTTGAAAATGGTCATTCATGGCTATTTCGAAAATGGGGGTTGTGTGGCCATTGATCGTCGACCAGAGGCTCATACACCTCACCCCACATATGTTTCCTTGCCATAGATCACATTCTTGGATTTCTGGTGGAGACCATTTCTTGGTCAAAAATCCGTAGGTGTTAGCCTTCGATATTATTGAAAATGGTCATTCATGGCTATTTTCGACAAAAATGGGGTTGTGTGGCCATTGATCATCGACCAGAGCTCATACACCTCACCCCACATATGTTTCCTTGCCATAGATCACATTCTTGGATTTCTGGTGGAGACCATTTCTTGGTCAAAAATCGTAGGTGTTAGCCTTCGGTATTATTGAAATGGTCGTTCATGGCTATTTTCGACAAAAATGGGGGTTGTGTGGCCATTGATCATCGACCAGAGGCTCATACACCTCACCCCACATATGTTTCCTTGCCATAGATCACATTCTTGGATTTCTGGTGGAGACCATTTCTTGGTCAAAAATCCGTAGGTGTTAGCCTTCGGTATTATTGAAAATGGTCATTCATGGCTATTTTCGGCAAAATGGGGGTTGTGTGGCCATTATCATCGACTAGAGGCTCATAACCTCACCCCACATATGTTTCCTTGCCATAGATCACATTCTTGGATTTCTGGTGGAGACCATTTCTTGGTCAAAAATCCGTACGTGTTAGCCTTCGGTATTATTGAAAATGGTCGTTCATGGCTATTTTCGGCAAAATGGGGGTTGTGTGGCCATTGATCGTCGACCAGAGGCTCATACACCTCACCCCACATATGTTTCCTTGCCATAGATCACATTCTTGGATTTCTGGTGGAGACCATTTCTTGGTAAAATCCGTAGGTGTTAGCCTTAGTATTATTGAAAATGGTCGTCATGGTTTCATGGCTATTTTCAAAAAATGGGGGTTGTGTGGCCATTGATCATCGACCAGAGGCTCATACACCTCACCCCACATATGTTTCCTTGCCATAGATCACATTCTTGGATTTCTGGTGGAGACCATTTCTTGGTAAAATCCGTAGTGTTAGCCTTCGTATTATTGAAAATGGTCGTTCATGGCTATTTTCAAAATGGGGGTTGTGTGGCCATTGATCGACCAGAGGCTCATACACCTCACCCCACATATGTTTCCTTGCCATAGATCACATTCTTGGATTTCTGGTGGAGACCATTTCTTGGTCAAAAATCCGTAGGTGTTAGCCTTCATTATTGAAAATGGTCATTCATGGCTATTTTCGACAAAATGGGGGTTGTGTGGCCATTGATCATCGACCAGAGGCTCATACACCTCACCCCACATATGTTTCCTTGCCATAGATCACATTCTTGGATTTCTGGTGGAGACCATTTCTTGGTCAAAAATCCGTAGGTGTTAGCCTTCGGTATTATTGAAAATGGTCATTCATGGCTATTTTCGAAAAAATGGGGGTTGTGTGGCCATTGATCATCGACCAGAGGCTCATACACCTCACCCCACATATGTTTCCTTGCCATAGATCACATTCTTGGATTTATGGTGGAGACCATTTCTTGGTCAAAAATCCGTAGGTGTTAGCCTTCAGTGTATTGAAAATGGTCGTTCATGGCTATTTTCGACAAAAATGGGTTGTGTGGCCATTGATCATCGACCAGAGGCTCATACACCTCACCCCACATATGTTTCCTTGCCATAGATCACATTCTTGGATTTCTGGTGGAGACCATTTCTTGGTCAAAAATCCGTAGGTGTTAGCCTTGGTATTTTGAAAATGGTCATTCATGGCTATTTTCGACAAAAATGGGGGTTGTGTGGCCATTGATCTCGACCAGAGGCTCATAACCTCACCCCACATATGTTTCCTTGCCATAGATTACATTCTTGGATTTCTGGTGGAGACCATTTCTTGGTCAAAAATCCGTAGGTGTTAGCCTTCGGTATATTGAAAATGGTCGTTCATGGCTATTTTCGACAAAAATGGGGTTGTGTGGCCATTGATCATCGACCAGAGGCTCATACACCTCACCCCACATATGTTTCCTTGCCATAGATCACATTCTTGGATTTCTGGTGGAGACCATTTCTTGGTCAAAAATCGTAGGTGTTAGCCTTCGGTATTATTGAAAATGGTCGTTCATGGCTATTTTCGACAAAAATGGGTTGTGTGGCCATTGATCATCGACCAGAGGCTCATACACCTCACCCCACATATGTTTCCTTGCCATAGATCACATTCTTGGATTTCTGGTGGAGACCATTTCTTGGTCAAAAATCCGTAGGTGTTAGCCTTCGGTATTATTGAAAATGGTCATTCATGGCTATTTTCGCAAAAATGGGGGTTGTGTGGCCATTGATCATCGACCAGAGGCTCATACACCTCACCCCACATATGTTTCCTTGCCATAGATCACATTCTTGGATTTCTGGTGGAGACCATTTCTTGGTCAAAAATCCGTAGGTGTTAGCCTTCGGTATTATTGAAAATGGTCGTTCATGGCTATTTTCGACAAAAATGGGGGTTGTGTGGCCATTTATCATCGACTAGAGGCTCATAAACCTCACCCCACATATGTTTCCTTGCCATAGATCACATTCTTGGATTTCTGGTGGAGACCATTTCTTGGTCAAAAACTCGTAGTGTTAGCCTTCGGTATTATTGAAAATGGTCATTCATGGCTATTTTCGGCAAAATGGGGGTTGTGTGGCCATTGATCATCGACCAGAGGCTCATACACCTCACCCCACATATGTTTCCTTGCCATAGATCACATTCTTGGATTTCTGGTGGAGACCATTTCTTGGTCAAAAATCCGTAGGTGTTAGCCTTCGTATTATTGAAAATGGTCATTCATGGCTATTTTCGACAAAAATGGGGGTTGTGTGGCCATTGATCATCGACCAGAGGCTCATACACCTCACCCCACATATGTTTCCTTGCCATAGATCACATTCTTGGATTTCTGGTGGAGACCATTTCTTGGTCAAAAATCCGTAGGTGTTAGCCTTCGGTATTATTGAAAATGGTCGTTCATGGCTATTTTCGACAAAAATGGGGGTTGTGTGGCCATTGATCATCGACCAGAGGCTCATACACCTCACCCCACATATGTTTCCTTGCCATAGATCACATTCTTGGATTTCTGGTGGAGACCATTTCTTGGTCAAAATCCGTAGGTGTTAGCCTCGTATTATTGAAAATGGTCGTTCATGGCTATTTTCGATAAAAATGGGGGTTGTGTGGCCATTGATCATCGACCAGAGGCTCATACACCTCACCCCACATATGTTTCCTTGCCATAGATCACATTCTTGGATTTCTGGTGGAGACCATTTCTTGGTCAAAAATCCGTAGGTGTTAGCCTTCGGTATTATTGAAAATGGTCATTCATGGCTATTTTCGGCAAAAATGGGGGTTGTGTGGCCATTGATCGTCGACCAGAGGCTCATACACCTCACCCCACATATGTTTCCTTGCCATAGATCACATTCTTGGATTTCTGGTGGAGACCATTTCTTGGTCAAAAATCCGTAGGTGTTAGCCTTCGGTATTATTGAAAATGGTCATTCATGGCTATTTTCGACAAAAATGGGGGTTGTGTGGCCATTGATCATCGACCAGAGGCTCATACACCTCACCCCACATATGTTTCCTTGCCATAGATCACATTCTTGGATTTCTGGTGGAGACCATTTCTTGGTCAAAAATCCGTAGGTGTTAGCCTTCATTATTGAAAATGGTCGTTCATGGCTATTTTCGGCAAAAATGGGGTTGTGTGGCCATTGATCGTCGACCAGAGGCTCATACACCTCACCCCACATATGTTTCCTTGCCATAGATCACATTCTTGGATTTCTGGTGGAGACCATTTCTTGGTCAAAAATCCGTAGGTGTTAGCCTTCGGTATTATTGAAAATGGTCGTTCATGGCTATTTTCGACAAAAATGGGGGTTGTGTGGCCATTGATCATCGACCAGAGGCTCATACACCTCACCCCACATATGTTTCCTTGCCATAGATCACATTCTTGGATTTCTGGTGGAGACCATTTCTTGGTCAAAAATCCGTAGGTGTTAGCCTTCGGTATTATTGAAAATGGTCGTTCATGGCTATTTTCGACAAAAATGGGGGTTGTGTGGCCATTGATCATCGACCAGAGGCTCATACACCTCACCCCACATATGTTTCCTTGCCATAGATCACATTCTTGGATTTCTGGTGGAGACCATTTCTTGGTCAAAATCCGTAGGTGTTAGCCTTCGGTATTATTGAAAATGGTCATTCATGGCTATTTTCGACAAAAATGGGGGTTGTGTGGCCATTGATCATCGACAGAGGCTCATACACCTCACCCCACATATGTTTCCTTGCCATAGATCACATTCTTGGATTTCTGGTGGAGACCATTTCTTGGTAAAAATCCGTAGGTGTTAGCCTTCGGTATTATTGAAAATGGTCGTTCATGGCTATTTTCACAAAATGGGGGTTGTGTGGCCATTGATCATCGACCAGAGGCTCATACACCTCACCCCACATATGTTTCCTTGCCATAGATCACATTCTTGGATTTCTGGTGGAGACCATTTCTTGGTCAAAATCCGTAGGTGTTAGCCTTCGTATTATTGAAAATGGGTCATGGCTATTTTCATGGCTATTTTCAAAAATGGGGGTTGTGTGGCCATTGATCATCGACCAGAGGCTCATACACCTCACCCCACATATGTTTCCTTGCCATAGATCACATTCTTGGATTTCTGGTGGAGACCATTTCTTGGTCAAAAATCCGTAGGTGTTAGCCTTCGGTATTATTGAAAATGGTCATTCATGGCTATTTTCGGCAAAATGGGGGTTGTGTGGCCATTGATCGTCGACCAGAGGCTCATACACCTCACCCCACATATGTTTCCTTGCCATAGATCACATTCTTGGATTTCTGGTGGAGACCATTTCTTGGTCAAAAATCCGTAGGTGTTAGCCTTCGATATTATTGAAAATGGTCGTTCATGGCTATTTTCGACAAAAATGGGGTTGTGTGGCCATTGATCATCGACCAGAGGCTCATACACCTCACCCCACATATGTTTCCTTGCCATAGATCACATTCTTGGATTTCTGGTGGAGACCATTTCTTGGTCAAAAATCCGTAGGTGTTAGCCTTCGGTATTATTGAAAATGGTCGTTCATGGCTATTTTCGACAAAAATGGGGGTTGTGTGGCCATTGATCATCGACCAGAGGCTCATACACCTCACCCCACATATGTTTCCTTGCCATAGATCACATTCTTGGATTTCTGGTGGAGACCATTTCTTGGTCAAAAATCCGTAGGTGTTAGCCTTCGGTATTATTGAAAATGGTCGTTCATGGCTATTTTCGACAAAAATGGGGGTTGTGTGGCCATTGATCATCGACCAGAGGCTCATACACCTCACCCCACATATGTTTCCTTGCCATAGATCACATTCTTGGATTTCTGGTGGAGACCATTTCTTGGTCAAAAATCCGTAGGTGTTAGCCTTCGTATTATTGAAAATGGTCGTTCATGGCTATTTTCGAAAAATGGGGGTTGTGTGGCCATTGATCATCGACCAGAGGCTCATACACCTCACCCCACATATGTTTCCTTGCCATAGATCACATTCTTGGATTTCTGGTGGAGACCATTTCTTGGTCAAAAATCCGTAGGTGTTAGCCTTCGTATTATTGAAAATGGTCATTCATGGCTATTTTCGACAAAAATGGGGGTTGTGTGGCCATTGATCATCGACCAGAGGCTCATACACCTCACCCCACATATGTTTCCTTGCCATAGATCACATTCTTGGATTTCTGGTGGAGACCATTTCTTGGTCAAAAATCCGTAGGTGTTAGCCTTCGTATTATTGAAAATGGTCATTCATGGCTATTTTCGGCAAAAATGGGGGTTGTGTGGCCATTGATCATCGACCAGAGGCTCATACACCTCACCCCACATATGTTTCCTTGCCATAGATCACATTCTTGGATTTCTGGTGGAGACCATTTCTTGGTCAAAAATCCGTAGGTGTTAGCCTTCGGTATTATTGAAAATGGTCGTTCATGGCTATTTTCGGCAAAATGGGGGTTGTGTGGCCATTGATCATCGACCAGAGGCTCATACACCTCACCCCACATATGTTTCCTTGCCATAGATCACATTCTTGGATTTCTGGTGGAGACCATTTCTTGGTCAAAAATCCGTAGGTGTTAGCCTTCGGTATTATTGAAAATGGTCGTTCATGGCTATTTTCGACAAAAATGGGGGTTGTGTGGCCATTGATCATCGACCAGAGGCTCATACACCTCACCCCACATATGTTTCCTTGCCATAGATCACATTCTTGGATTTCTGGTGGAGACCATTTCTTGGTCAAAATCCGTAGGTGTTAGCCTTCGTATTATTGAAAATGGTCGTTCATGGCTGACGAAAAAAATGGGGGTTGTGTGGCCATTGATCATCGACCAGAGGCTCATACACCTCACCCCACATATGTTTCCTTGCCATAGATCACATTCTTGGATTTCTGGTGGAGACCATTTCTTGGTCAAAATCCGTAGGTGTTAGCCTTCGGTATTATTGAAAATGGTCGTTCATGGCTATTTTTGACAAAAATGGGGGTTGTGTGGCCATTGATCATCGACCAGAGGCTCATACACCTCACCCCACATATGTTTCCTTGCCATAGATCACATTCTTGGATTTCTGGTGGAGACCATTTCTTGGTCTAAAATCCGTAGGTGTTAGCCTTAGTATTATTGAAAATGGTCATTCATGGCTATTTTCAAAAAATGGGGGTTGTGTGGCCATTGATCATCGACCAGAGGCTCATACACCTCACCCCACATATGTTTCCTTGCCATAGATCACATTCTTGGATTTCTGGTGGAGACCATTTCTTGGTTAAAAATCCGTAGTGTTAGCCTTCGGTATTATTGAAAATGGTCATTCATGGCTATTTTCGGCAAAATGGGGGTTGTGTGGCCATTGATCGTCGACCAGAGGCTCATACACCTCACCCCACATATGTTTCCTTGTCGTAGATCACATTCTTGGATTTCTGGTGGAGACCATTTCTTGGTCAAAAATCCGTAGGTGTTAGCCTTCGATATTATTGAAAATGGTCATTCATGGCTATTTTCGGCAAAATGGGGGTTGTGTGGCCATTGATCATCGACCAGAGGCTCATACACCTCACCCCACATATGTTTCCTTGTCATAGATCACATTCTTGGATTTCTGGTGGAGACCATTTCTTGGTCAAAAATCCGTAGGTGTTAGCCTTCGTATTATTGAAAATGGTCGTTCATGGCTATTTTCGACAAAAATGGGGGTTGTGTGGCCATTGATCATCGACCAGAGGCTCATACACCTCACCCCACATATGTTTCCTTGCCATAGATCACATTCTTGGATTTCTGGTGGAGACCATTTCTTGGTCAAAAATCCGTAGGTGTTAGCCTTCGGTATTATTGAAAATGGTCGTTCATGGCTATTTTCGACAAAAATGGGGGTTGTGTGGCCATTGATCATCGACCAGAGGCTCATACACCTCACCCCACATATGTTTCCTTGCCATAGATCACATTCTTGGATTTCTGGTGGAGACCATTTCTTGGTCTAAAATCCGTAGGTGTTAGCCTTCGGTATTATTGAAAATGGTCATGGTTCATGGCTATTTTCAAAAAATGGGGGTTGTGTGGCCATTGATCATCGACCAGAGGCTCATACACCTCACCCCACATATGTTTCCTTGCCATAGATCACATTCTTGGATTTCTGGTGGAGACCATTTCTTGGTCAAAAATCCGTAGGTGTTAGCCTTCGGTATTATTGAAAATGGTCATTCATGGCTATTTTCAAAATGGGGGTTGTGTGGCCATTGATCATCGACCAGAGGCTCATACACCTCACCCCACATATGTTTCCTTGCCATAGATCACATTCTTGGATTTCTGGTGGAGACCATTTCTTGGTCAAAAATCCGTAGGTGTTAGCCTTCGTATTATTGAAAATGGTCATTCATGGCTATTTTCGGCAAAATGGGGGTTGTGTGGCCATTGATCATCGACCAGAGGCTCATACACCTCACCCCACATATGTTTCCTTGCCATAGATCACATTCTTGGATTTCTGGTGGAGACCATTTCTTGGTCAAAAATCCGTAGGTGTTAGCCTTCGTATTATTGAAAATGGTCATTCATGGCTATTTTCGACAAAAATGGGGGTTGTGTGGCCATTGATCGTCGACCAGAGGCTCATACACCTCACCCCACATATGTTTCCTTGCCATAGATCACATTCTTGGATTTCTGGTGGAGACCATTTCTTGGTCAAAAATCCGTAGGTGTTAGCCTTCGTATTATTGAAAATGGTCGTTCATGGCTATTTTCGACAAAAATGGGGGTTGTGTGGCCATTGATCATCGACCAGAGGCTCATACACCTCACCCCACATATGTTTCCTTGCCATAGATCACATTCTTGGATTTCTGGTGGAGACCATTTCTTGGTCAAAAATCCGTAGGTGTTAGCCTTCGTATTATTGAAAATGGTTCATGGCTATTTTCGAAAAAATGGGGGTTGTGTGGCCATTGATCATCGACCAGAGGCTCATACACCTCACCCCACATATGTTTCCTTGCCATAGATCACATTCTTGGATTTCTGGTGGAGACCATTTCTTGGTCAAAATCCGTAGGTGTTAGCCTTCGGTATTATTGAAAATGGTCGTTCATGGCTATTTTCGACAAAAATGGGGGTTGTGTGGCCATTGATCATCGACCAGAGCTCATACACCTCACCCCACATATGTTTCCTTGCCATAGATCACATTCTTGGATTTCTGGTGGAGACCATTTCTTGGTCTAAAATCCGTAGGTGTTAGCCTCGTATTATTGAAAATGGTCGTTCATGGCTATTTTCGGCAAAATGGGGGTTGTGTGGCCATTGATCATCGACCAGAGGCTCATACACCTCACCCCACATATGTTTCCTTGCCATAGATCACATTCTTGGATTTCTGGTGGAGACCATTTCTTGGTCAAAAATCCGTACGTGTTAGCCTTCGTATTATTGAAAATGGTCATTCATGGCTATTTTCGGCAAAATGGGGGTTGTGTGGCCATTGATCGTCGACCAGAGGCTCATACACCTCACCCCACATATGTTTCCTTGTCGTAGATCACATTCTTGGATTTCTGGTGGAGACCATTTCTTGGTCAAAAATCCGTAGGTGTTAGCCTTCGATATTATTGAAAATGGTCATTCATGGCTATTTTCGGCAAAATGGGGGTTGTGTGGCCATTGATCGTCGACCAGAGGCTCATACACCTCACCCCACATATGTTTCCTTGCCGTAGATCACATTCTTGGATTTCTGGTGGAGACCATTTCTTGGTCAAAAATCCGTAGGTGTTAGCCTTCGATATTATTGAAAATGGTCGTTCATGGCTATTTTCGACAAAAATGGGGGTTGTGTGGCCATTGATCATCGACCAGAGGCTCATACACCTCACCCCACATATGTTTCCTTGCCATAGATCACATTCTTGGATTTCTGGTGGAGACCATTTCTTGGTCAAAAATCCGTAGGTGTTAGCCTTCGGTATTATTGAAAATGGTCGTTCATGGCTATTTTCGACAAAAATGGGGGTTGTGTGGCCATTGATCATCGACCAGAGCTCATACACCTCACCCCACATATGTTTCCTTGCCATAGATCACATTCTTGGATTTCTGGTGGAGACCATTTCTTGGTCTAAAATCCGTAGGTGTTAGCCTCTTATTATTGAAAAATGGCTATTCATCGCTCATGGCTATTTTCATAAAAATGGGGGTTGTGTGGCCATTGATCATCGACCAGAGGCTCATACCTCACCCCACATATGTTTCCTTGCCATAGATCACATTCTTGGATTTCTGGTGGAGACCATTTCTTGGTCAAAAATCCGTAGGTGTTAGCCTTCGGTATTATTGAAAATGGTCATTCATGGCTATTTTCGACAAAAATGGGGGTTGTGTGGCCATTGATCATCGACCAGAGGCTCATACACCTCACCCCACATATGTTTCCTTGCCATAGATCACATTCTTGGATTTCTGGTGGAGACCATTTCTTGGTCAAAAATCCGTAGGTGTTAGCCTTCGTATTATTGAAAATGGTCGTTCATGGCTATTTTCGCAAAAATGGGGGTTGTGTGGCCATTGATCATCGACCAGAGGCTCATACACCTCACCCCACATATGTTTCCTTGCCATAGATCACATTCTTGGATTTCTGGTGGAGACCATTTCTTGGTCAAAAATCCGTAGGTGTTAGCCTTCGATATTATTGAAAATGGTCGTTCATGGCTATTTTCGACAAAAATGGGGGTTGTGTGGCCATTGATCATCGACCAGAGGCTCATACACCTCACCCCACATATGTTTCCTTGCCATAGATCACATTCTTGGATTTCTGGTGGAGACCATTTCTTGGTCAAAAATCCGTAGGTGTTAGCCTTCGGTATTATTGAAAATGGTCGTTCATGGCTATTTTCGACAAAAATGGGGGTTGTGTGGCCATTGATCATCGACCAGAGGCTCATACACCTCACCCCACATATGTTTCCTTGCCATAGATCACATTCTTGGATTTCTGGTGGAGACCATTTCTTGGTCAAAAATCCGTAGGTGTTAGCCTCTATATTATTGAAAATGGTCGGTCGCTCATGGCTATTTTCATAAAAAATGGGGTTGTGTGGCCATTGATCATCGACCAGAGGCTCATACACCTCACCCCACATATGTTTCCTTGCCATAGATCACATTCTTGGATTTCTGGTGGAGACCATTTCTTGGTCAAAATCCGTAGGTGTTAGCCTTCGGTATTATTGAAAATGGTCGTTCATGGCTATTTTCGACAAAAATGGGGGTTGTGTGGCCATTGATCATCGACCAGACGCTCATACACCTCACCCCACATATGTTTCCTTGCCATAGATCACATTCTTGGATTTCTGGTGGAGACCATTTCTTGGTCTAAAATCCGTAGGTGTTAGCCTCTAGTATTATTGAAAATGGTCGTCATGGCTATTTTCAGGTTCATGGCTATTTTCATAAAAAATGGGGGTTGTGTGGCCATTTATCATCGACTAGAGGCTCATAAACCTCACCCCACATATGTTTCCTTGCCATAGATCACATTCTTGGATTTCTGGTGGAACCATTTCTTGGTTAAAAATCGTAGTGTTAGCCTTCGGTATTATTGAAAATGGTCATTCATGGCTATTTTCGGCAAAATGGGGGTTGTGTGGCCATTGATCGTCGACCAGAGGCTCATACACCTCACCCCACATATGTTTCCTTGCCGTAGATCACATTCTTGGATTTCTGGTGGAGACCATTTCTTGGTCAAAAATCCGTAGGTGTTAGCCTTCGATATTATTGAAAATGGTCGTTCATGGCTATTTTCGACAAAAATGGGGGTTGTGTGGCCATTGATCATCGACCAGAGGCTCATACACCTCACCCCACATATGTTTCCTTGCCATAGATCACATTCTTGGATTTCTGGTGGAGACCATTTCTTGGTCAAAAATCCGTAGGTGTTAGCCTTCGGTATTATTGAAAATGGTCGTTCATGGCTATTTTCGACAAAAATGGGGGTTGTGTGGCCATTGATCATCGACCAGAGGCTCATACACCTCACCCCACATATGTTTCCTTGCCATAGATCACATTCTTGGATTTCTGGTGGAGACCATTTCTTGGTCAAAAATCCGTAGGTGTTAGCCTTCGGTATTATTGAAAATGGTCGTCATGGCTATTTTGGCTATTTTCAAAAAATGGGGGTTGTGTGGCCATTGATCATCGACCAGAGGCTCATACACCTCACCCCACATATGTTTCCTTGCCATAGATCACATTCTTGGATTTCTGGTGGAGACCATTTCTTGGTCAAAAATCCGTAGGTGTTAGCCTTCGGTATTATTGAAAATGGTCATTCATGGCTATTTTCGACAAAAATGGGGGTTGTGTGGCCATTGATCGTCGACCAGAGGCTCATACACCTCACCCCACATATGTTTCCTTGCCATAGATCACATTCTTGGATTTCTGGTGGAGACCATTTCTTGGTCAAAAATCCGTAGGTGTTAGCCTTCGGTATTATTGAAAATGGTCGTTCATGGCTATTTTCGACAAAAATGGGGGTTGTGTGGCCATTGATCATCGACCAGAGGCTCATACACCTCACCCCACATATGTTTCCTTGCCATAGATCACATTCTTGGATTTCTGGTGGAGACCATTTCTTGGTCAAAAATCCGTAGGTGTTAGCCTTCGTATTATTGAAAATGGTCATTCATGGCTATTTTCACAAAATGGGGGTTGTGTGGCCATTGATCATCGACAGAGGCTCATACACCTCACCCCACATATGTTTCCTTGCCATAGATCACATTCTTGGATTTCTGGTGGAGACCATTTCTTGGTCAAAAATCCGTAGGTGTTAGCCTTCGGTATTATTGAAAATGGTCGTTCATGGCTATTTTCGACAAAAATGGGGGTTGTGTGGCCATTGATCATCGACCAGAGGCTCATACACCTCACCCCACATATGTTTCCTTGCCATAGATCACATTCTTGGATTTCTGGTGGAGACCATTTCTTGGTCAAAAATCCGTAGGTGTTAGCCTTCGTATTATTGAAAATGGTCATTCATGGCTATTTTCGACAAAAATGGGGGTTGTGTGGCCATTGATCATCGACCAGAGGCTCATACACCTCACCCCACATATGTTTCCTTGCCATAGATCACATTCTTGGATTTCTGGTGGAGACCATTTCTTGGTCAAAAATCCGTAGGTGTTAGCCTTCGGTATTATTGAAAATGGTCGTTCATGGCTATTTTCGACAAAAATGGGGGTTGTGTGGCCATTGATCATCGACCAGAGGCTCATACACCTCACCCCACATATGTTTCCTTGCCATAGATCACATTCTTGGATTTCTGGTGGAGACCATTTCTTGGTCAAAAATCCGTAGGTGTTAGCCTTCGGTATTATTGAAAATGGTCATGGCTATTTTCAAAAAATGGGGGTTGTGTGGCCATTGATCATCGACCAGAGGCTCATACACCTCACCCCACATATGTTTCCTTGCCATAGATCACATTCTTGGATTTCTGGTGGAGACCATTTCTTGGTCAAAAATCCGTAGGTGTTAGCCTTCGGTATTATTGAAAATGGTCATTCATGGCTATTTTCGGCAAAAATGGGGGTTGTGTGGCCATTGATCATCGACCAGAGGCTCATACACCTCACCCCACATATGTTTCCTTGCCATAGATCACATTCTTGGATTTCTGGTGGAGACCATTTCTTGGTCAAAAATCCGTAGGTGTTAGCCTTCGGTATTATTGAAAATGGTCGTTCATGGCTATTTTCGACAAAAATGGGGGTTGTGTGGCCATTGATCATCGACCAGAGGCTCATACACCTCACCCCACATATGTTTCCTTGCCATAGATCACATTCTTGGATTTCTGGTGGAGACCATTTCTTGGTCAAAAATCCGTAGGTGTTAGCCTCTATTATTGAAAATGGTCATTCATGGCTATTTTCGACAAAAATGGGGGTTGTGTGGCCATTGATCATCGACCAGAGGCTCATACACCTCACCCCACATATGTTTCCTTGCCATAGATCACATTCTTGGATTTCTGGTGGAGACCATTTCTTGGTCAAAAATCCGTAGGTGTTAGCCTTCGGTATTATTGAAAATGGTCGTTCATGGCTATTTTCGGCAAAATGGGGGTTGTGTGGCCATTGATCATCGACCAGAGGCTCATACACCTCACCCCACATATGTTTCCTTGCCATAGATCACATTCTTGGATTTCTGGTGGAGACCATTTCTTGGTCAAAAATCCGTAGGTGTTAGCCTTGGTATTATTGAAAATGGTCATGGTCATTCATGGCTATTTTCAAAAATGGGGGTTGTGTGGCCATTGATCTCGACCAGAGGCTCATACACCTCACCCCACATATGTTTCCTTGCCATAGATCACATTCTTGGATTTCTGGTGGAGACCATTTCTTGGTCAAAAATCCGTAGGTGTTAGCCTTCTATTATTGAAAATGGTCGTTCATGGCTATTTTCGACAAAAATGGGGGTTGTGTGGCCATTGATCGTCGACCAGAGGCTCATACACCTCACCCCACATATGTTTCCTTGCCATAGATCACATTCTTGGATTTCTGGTGGAGACCATTTCTTGGTCAAAAATCCGTAGGTGTTAGCCTTCGTATTATTGAAAATGGTCGTCATGGCTATCATTATTTTCAAAAATGGGGGTTGTGTGGCCATTGATCATCGACCAGAGGCTCATACACCTCACCCCACATATGTTTCCTTGCCATAGATCACATTCTTGGATTTCTGGTGGAGACCATTTCTTGGTCAAAAATCCGTAGGTGTTAGCCTCTATTATTGAAAATGGTCGTTCATGGCTATTTTCAAAAATGGGGGTTGTGTGGCCATTGATCATCGACCAGAGGCTCATACACCTCACCCCACATATGTTTCCTTGCCATAGATCACATTCTTGGATTTCTGGTGGAGACCATTTCTTGGTCAAAAATCCGTAGGTGTTAGCCTTCGGTATTATTGAAAATGGTCGTTCATGGCTATTTTCGCAAAAATGGGGGTTGTGTGGCCATTGATCATCGACCAGAGGCTCATACACCTCACCCCACATATGTTTCCTTGCCATAGATCACATTCTTGGATTTCTGGTGGAGACCATTTCTTGGTCAAAAATCCGTAGGTGTTAGCCTTCGGTATTATTGAAAATGGTCATTCATGGCTATTTTCGACAAAAATGGGGGTTGTGTGGCCATTGATCATCGACCAGAGGCTCATACACCTCACCCCACATATGTTTCCTTGCCATAGATCACATTCTTGGATTTCTGGTGGAGACCATTTCTTGGTCAAAAATCCGTAGGTGTTAGCCTTATTATTGAAAATGGTCATTCATGGCTATTTTCGACAAAAATGGGGGTTGTGTGGCCATTGATCATCGACCAGAGGCTCATACACCTCACCCCACATATGTTTCCTTGCCATAGATCACATTCTTGGATTTCTGGTGGAGACCATTTCTTGGTCAAAAATCCGTAGGTGTTAGCCTTCGTATTATTGAAAATGGTCGTTCATGGCTATTTTCGACAAAAATGGGGGTTGTGTGGCCATTGATCGTCGACCAGAGGCTCATACACCTCACCCCACATATGTTTCCTTGCCATAGATCACATTCTTGGATTTCTGGTGGAGACCATTTCTTGGTCAAAAATCCGTAGGTGTTAGCCTTCGGTATTATTGAAAATGGTCGTTCATGGCTATTTTCGACAAAAATGGGGGTTGTGTGGCCATTGATCATCGACCAGAGGCTCATACACCTCACCCCACATATGTTTCCTTGCCATAGATCACATTCTTGGATTTCTGGTGGAGACCATTTCTTGGTCAAAAATCCGTAGGTGTTAGCCTCTATTATTGAAAATGGTCATTCATGGCTATTTTCACAAAAATGGGGGTTGTGTGGCCATTGATCATCGACAGAGGCTCATACACCTCACCCCACATATGTTTCCTTGCCATAGATCACATTCTTGGATTTCTGGTGGAGACCATTTCTTGGTCAAAAACCGTAGGTGTTAGCCTTCGGTATTATTGAAAATGGTCGTTCATGGCTATTTTCAAAATGGGGGTTGTGTGGCCATTGATCATCGACCAGAGGCTCATACACCTCACCCCACATATGTTTCCTTGCCATAGATCACATTCTTGGATTTCTGGTGGAGACCATTTCTTGGTCAAAAATCCGTAGGTGTTAGCCTTCGGTATTATTGAAAATGGTCATTCATGGCTATTTTCGACAAAAATGGGGGTTGTGTGGCCATTGATCATCGACCAGAGGCTCATACACCTCACCCCACATATGTTTCCTTGCCATAGATCACATTCTTGGATTTCTGGTGGAGACCATTTCTTGGTCAAAAATCCGTAGGTGTTAGCCTTTATTATTGAAAATGGTCATTCATGGCTATTTTCGACAAAAATGGGGGTTGTGTGGCCATTGATCATCGACCAGAGGCTCATACACCTCACCCCACATATGTTTCCTTGCCATAGATCACATTCTTGGATTTCTGGTGGAGACCATTTCTTGGTCAAAAATCCGTAGGTGTTAGCCTTCGGTATTATTGAAAATGGTCGTTCATGGCTATTTTCGACAAAAATGGGGGTTGTGTGGCCATTGATCATCGACCAGAGGCTCATACACCTCACCCCACATATGTTTCCTTGCCATAGATCACATTCTTGGATTTCTGGTGGAGACCATTTCTTGGTCAAAAATCCGTAGGTGTTAGCCTTAGGTATTATTGAAAATGGTCGTTCATGGCTATTTTCATAAAAATGGGGGTTGTGTGGCCATTGATCATCGACCAGAGGCTCATACACCTCACCCCACATATGTTTCCTTGCCATAGATCACATTCTTGGATTTCTGGTGGAGACCATTTCTTGGTCAAAATCCGTAGTGTTAGCCTTCGGTATTATTGAAAATGGTCGTTCATGGCTATTTTCAAAAATGGGGGTTGTGTGGCCATTGATCATCGACCAGAGGCTCATACACCTCACCCCACATATGTTTCCTTGCCATAGATCACATTCTTGGATTTCTGGTGGAGACCATTTCTTGGTCAAAAATCCGTAGTGTTAGCCTTCGTATTATTGAAAATGGTCGTTCATGGCTATTTTCGACAAAAATGGGGGTTGTGTGGCCATTGATCATCGACCAGAGGCTCATACACCTCACCCCACATATGTTTCCTTGCCATAGATCACATTCTTGGATTTCTGGTGGAGACCATTTCTTGGTCAAAAATCCGTAGGTGTTAGCCTTCGGTATTATTGAAAATGGTCATTCATGGCTATTTTCGACAAAAATGGGGGTTGTGTGGCCATTGATCATCGACCAGAGGCTCATACACCTCACCCCACATATGTTTCCTTGCCATAGATCACATTCTTGGATTTCTGGTGGAGACCATTTCTTGGTCAAAAATCCGTAGGTGTTAGCCTTCTTATTGAAAATGGTCGTTCATGGCTATTTTCGACAAAAATGGGGGTTGTGTGGCCATTGATCATCGACCAGAGGCTCATACACCTCACCCCACATATGTTTCCTTGCCATAGATCACATTCTTGGATTTTGGTGGAGACCATTTCTTGGTCAAAAATCCGTAGGTGTTAGCCTTCGGTATTATTGAAAATGGTCATTCATGGCTATTTTCGACAAAATGGGGGTTGTGTGGCCATTGATCATCGACCAGAGGCTCATACACCTCACCCCACATATGTTTCCTTGCCATAGATCACATTCTTGGATTTCTGGTGGAGACCATTTCTTGGTCAAAAATCCGTAGGTGTTAGCCTCGTATTATTGAAAATGGTCATCATGGCTATTTTCAAAAAATGGGGGTTGTGTGGCCATTTATCATCGACCAGAGGCTCATAAACCTCACCCCACATATGTTTCCTTGCCATAGATCACATTCTTGGATTTCTGGTGGAGACCATTTCTTGGTCAAAAATCGTACGTGTTAGCCTTCGGTATTATTGAAAATGGTCATTCATGGCTATTTTCGACAAAATGGGGGTTGTGTGGCCATTGATCGTCGACCAGAGGCTCATACACCTCACCCCACATATGTTTCCTTGCCATAGATCACATTCTTGGATTTCTGGTGGAGACCATTTCTTGGTCAAAAATCCGTAGGTGTTAGCCTTCGTATTATTGAAAATGGTCGTTCATGGCTATTTTCGACAAAAATGGGGGTTGTGTGGCCATTGATCATCGACCATAGGCTCATACACCTCACCCCACATATGTTTCCTTGCCATAGATCACATTCTTGGATTTCTGGTGGAGACCATTTCTTGGTCAAAAATCCGTAGGTGTTAGCCTTCGGTATTATTGAAAATGGTCATTCATGGCTATTTTCGACAAAAATGGGGGTTGTGTGGCCATTGATCATCGACCATAGGCTCATACACCTCACCCCACATATGTTTCCTTGCCATAGATCACATTCTTGGATTTCTGGTGGAGACCATTTCTTGGTCAAAAATCCGTAGGTCTTAGCCTCTAATATTATTGAAAATGGTCTCATGGCTATTTTCATAAAAATGGGGGTTGTGTGGCCATTGATCATCGACCAGAGGCTCATAACTCACCCCACATATGTTTCCTTGCCATAGATCACATTCTTGGATTTTGGTGGAGACCATTTCTTGGTCAAAAATCGTACGTGTTAGCCTTCGGTATTATTGAAAATGGTCATTCATGGCTATTTTCGCAAAAATGGGGGTTGTGTGGCCATTGATCATCGACCAGAGGCTCATACACCTCACCCCACATATGTTTCCTTGCCATAGATCACATTCTTGGATTTCTGGTGGAGACCATTTCTTGGTCAAAAATCCGTGTGTTAGCCTTTGGTATTTTGAAAATGGTCATTCATGGCTATTTTCGACAAAAATGGGGGTTGTGTGGCCATTGATCTTCGACCAGAGGCTCATACACCTCACTACACATATGTTTCCTTGCCATAGATCACATTCTTGGATTTCTGGTGGAGACCATTTCTTGGTCAAAAATCCGTAGGTGTTAGCCTTTATGTATTGAAAATGGTCGTTCATGGCTATTTTCGACAAAAATGGGTTGTGTGGCCATTGATCGTCGACCAGAGGCTCATACACCTCACCCCACATATGTTTCCTTGCCATAGATCACATTCTTGGATTTCTGGTGGAGACCATTTCTTGGTCAAAAATCCGTAGGTGTTAGCCTTCGGTATTATTGAAATGGTCATTCATGGCTATTTTCGACAAAAATGGGGGTTGTGTGGCCATTGATCATCGACCATAGGCTCATACACCTCACCCCACATATGTTTCCTTGCCATAGATCACATTCTTGGATTTCTGGTGGAGACCATTTCTTGGTCAAAAATCCGTAGGTCTTAGCCTCTAATATTATTGAAAATGGTCGCTCATGGCTATTTTCATAAAAAATGGGGGTTGTGTGGCCATTTATCATCGACTAGAGGCTCATAAATCTCACCCCACATATGTTTCCTTGCCATAGATCACATTCTTGGATTTTGGTGGAGACCATTTCTTGGTCAAAAACTCGTACGTGTTAGCCTTCGGTATTATTGAAAATGGTCGTTCATGGCTATTTTCGGCAAAATGGGGGTTGTGTGGCCATTGATCATCGACCAGAGGCTCGTACACCTCACCCCACATATGTTTCCTTGCCATAGATCACATTCTTGGATTTCTGGTGGAGACCATTTCTTGGGCAAAAATCCGTGTGTTAGCCTTTGGTATTTTTGAAAATGGTCATTCATGGCTATTTTCGACAAAAATGGGGGTTGTGTGGCCATTGATCTTCGACCAGAGGCTCATACACCTCACTACACATATGTTTCCTTGCCATAGATCACATTCTTGGATTTATGGTGGAGACCATTTCTTGGTCAAAAATCCGTAGGTGTTAGCCTTCAGTGTCATTGAAAATGGTCGTTCATGGCTATTTTCGACAAAAATTAGGGTTGTGTGGCCATTGATCGTCGACCAGAGGCTCATACACCTCACCCCACATATGTTTCCTTGCCATAGATCACATTCTTGGATTTCTGGTGGAGACCATTTCTTGGTCAAAAATCCGTAGGTGTTAGCCTTCGGTATTATTGAAAATGGTCGTTCATGGCTATTTTCGACAAAAATGGGGGTTGTGTGGCCATTGATCATCGACCATAGGCTCATACACCTCACCCCACATATGTTTCCTTGCCATAGATCACATTCTTGGATTTCTGGTGGAGACCATTTCTTGGTCAAAAATCCGTAGGTGTTAGCCTCTATATTATTGAAAATGGTCGCTCATGGCTATTTTCATAAAAAATGGGGGTTGTGTGGCCATTTATCATCGACTAGAGGCTCATAAACTCACCCCACATATGTTTCCTTGCCATAGATCACATTCTTGGATTTTGGTGGAGACCATTTCTTGGTCAAAAACTCGTACGTGTTAGCCTTCGGTATTATTGAAAATGGTCATTCATGGCTATTTTCGGCAAAATGGGGGTTGTGTGGCCATTGATCATCGACCAGAGGCTCGTACACCTCACCCCACATATGTTTCCTTGCCATAGATCACATTCTTGGATTTCTGGTGGAGACCATTTCTTGGCAAAAATCCGAATGTGTTAGCCTTTGGTATTTTGAAAATGGTCATTCATGGCTATTTTCGACAAAAATGGGGGTTGTGTGGCCATTGATCTTCGACCAGAGGCTCATACACCTCACTACACATATGTTTCCTTGCCATAGATCACATTCTTGGATTTATGGTGGAGACCATTTCTTGGTCAAAAATCCGTAGGTGTTAGCCTTTATGTCATTGAAAATGGTCGTTCATGGCTATTTTCGAAAAATTAGGGTTGTGTGGCCATTGATCGTCGACCAGAGGCTCATACACCTCACCCCACATATGTTTCCTTGCCATAGATCACATTCTTGGATTTCTGGTGGAGACCATTTCTTGGTCAAAAATCCGTAGGTGTTAGCCTTCGGTATTATTGAAAATGGTCGTTCATGGCTATTTTCGAAAAATGGGGGTTGTGTGGCCATTGATCATCGACCATAGGCTCATACACCTCACCCCACATATGTTTCCTTGCCATAGATCACATTCTTGGATTTCTGGTGGAGACCATTTCTTGGTCAAAAATCCGTAGGTGTTAGCCTCTATATTATTGAAAATGGTCGCTCATGGCTATTTTCATAAAAAATGGGGGTTGTGTGGCCATTTATCATCGACTAGAGGCTCATAAACTCACCCCACATATGTTTCCTTGCCATAGATCACATTCTTGGATTTTGGTGGAGACCATTTCTTGGTCAAAAACTCGTACGTGTTAGCCTTCGGTATTATTGAAAATGGTCGTTCATGGCTATTTTCGGCAAAATGGGGGTTGTGTGGCCATTGATCATCGACCAGAGGCTCGTACACCTCACCCCACATATGTTTCCTTGCCATAGATCACATTCTTGGATTTCTGGTGGAGACCATTTCTTGGTCAAAAATCCGTGTGTTAGCCTTTGGTATTTTTGAAAATGGTCATTCATGGCTATTTTCGACAAAAATGGGGGTTGTGTGGCCATTGATCTTCGACCAGAGGCTCATACACCTCACTACACATATGTTTCCTTGCCATAGATCACATTCTTGGATTTATGGTGGAGACCATTTCTTGGTCAAAAATCCGTAGGTGTTAGCCTTCAGTGTCCATTGAAAATGGTCCGTTCATGGCTATTTTCGACAAAAATTAGGGTTGTGGTGGCCATTGATCGTCGACCAGAGGCTCATACACCTCACCCCACATATGTTTTCCTTGCCATAGATCACATTCTTGGATTTCTGGTGGAGACCATTTCTTGGTCAAAAATCCGTAGGTGTTAGCCTTAGGTATTATTGAAAATGGTCGTTCATGGCTATTTTCGATAAAAATGAGGGGTTGTGTGGCCATTGATCATCGACCAGACCGCTCATACACCTCACCCCACATATGTTTCCTTGCCATAGATCACATTCTTGGATTTCTGGTGGAGACCATTTCTTGGTCTAAAATCCGTAGGTGTTTAGCCTCTATTATTATTGAAAGTGTCGCTCATGGCTATTTTCAAGGTCGCTCATGGCTATTTTCATAAAAAATGGGGGTTGTGTGGCCATTTATCATCGACTAGAGGCTCATAAACCTCACCCCACATATGTTTCATTGCCATAGATCACATTCTTGGATTTCTGGTGGAGACCATTTCTTGGTTAAAAAACTCGTACGTGTTAGCCTTCGGTATTATTGAAAAATGGTCGTTCATGGCTATTTTCGGCAAAATGGGGGTTGTGTGGCCATTGATCATCGACCAGAGGCTCGTACACCTCACCCCACCATATGTTTCCTTGCCATAGATCACATTCTTGGATTTCTGGTGGAGACCATTTCTTGGTCAAAAATCCGTAACGTGTTAGCCTTTGGTATTTTTGAAATGGTCATTCATGGCTATTTTCGA
The DNA here is from genome assembly GCA_029449295.1 of Zea luxurians. NCBI lineage: Eukaryota > Viridiplantae > Streptophyta > Magnoliopsida > Poales > Poaceae > Zea > Zea luxurians. The sequence goes on along the minus strand of JAOPSE010003130.1, from coordinate 37,825 downwards.
CAAAAATGGGGGTTGTGTGGCCATTGATCTTCGACCAGAGGCTCATACACCTCACTACACATATGTTTCCTTGCCATAGATCACATTCTTGGATTTATGGTGGAGACCATTTCTTGGTCAAAAATCCGTAGGTGTTAGCCTTCAGTGTCATTGAAAATGGTCGTTCATGGCTATTTTCGACAAAAATTAGGGTTGTGTGGCCATTGAATCGTCGACCAGAGGCTCATACACCTCACCCCACATATGTTTCTTTGCCATAAATCACATTCTTGGATTATTGGTGGAGACCATTTCTTGGTCAAAAATCCGTAGGTGTTAGCCTTCGGTATTATTGAAAATGGTCGTTCATGGCTATTTTCGACAAAAATGGGGGTTGTGTGTCCATTGATCATCGACCAGACGCTCATAACACCTCACCCACATATGTTTCCTTGCCATAGATCACATTCTTGGATTTCTGGTGGAGACCATTTCTGGTCTAAAATCCGTAGGTGTTAGCCTCTAAGTATTATTGAAAATGGTCGCTCATGGCTATTTTCAAGGTCGCATATGGCTATTTTCATAAAAAATGGGGGTTGTGTGGCCATTATATCATCGACTAGAGGCTCATAACCTCACCCCACATATGTTTCCTGCCATAGATTACATTCTTGGATTTCTGGTGGAAGCCCATTTCTTGGTTAAAAACTCGTACGTGTTAGCCTTCGGTATTATTGAAAATGGTCATTCATGGCTATTTTCGGCAAAATGGGGGTTGTGTGGCCATTGATCGTCGACCAGAAGCTCATACACCTCACCCCACAAATGTTTCCTTGTCGTAGATCACATTCTTGGATTTCTGGTGGAGACCATTTCTTGGTCAAAAATCCGTAGGTGTTAGCCTTCGATATTATTGAAAAATGGTCGTTCAATGGCCATTTTCGACAAAATGGGGGTTGTGTGGCCATTGATCATCGACCAGAGGCACATACACCTCACCCCACATATTTTTCCTTGCCATAGATCACATTCTTGGGATTTCTGGTGGGAGACCATTTCTTGGTCAAAATCCGTAGGTGTTAGCCTTCCGGTATTATTGTAATGGTCATTCATGGCTATTTTCCGACAACAATGGTGGGTTGTGTGGCCATTGATCATCGACCATAGGCTCATAACAACCTCACCCACATATGTTTCCTTGCCATAGATCACATTCTTGGATTTCCTGGTGGAGACCATTTCTTGGTCAAAAAATCCGTAGGTCTTAAGCCTCTAATATTATTGAAAAATGGTCGCTCATGGCTATTTTCATAAAAAATGGGGGTTGTGGTGGCCATTTATCATCGACTAGAGGCTCATAAATCTCACCCCTCATATGTTTCCTTGCCATAGATCACATTCTTGGATTTTGGTGGAGAACCATTTCTTGGTCAAAAACTCGTACGTGTTAGCCTTCGGTATTATTGAAAATGGTCATTCATGGCTATTTTCGGCAAAATGGGGGTTCTGTGGCCATTGATCATCGACCAGAGGCTCGTACACCTCACCCCACATATGTTTCCTTGCCATAGATCACATTCTTGGATTTCTGGTGGAGACCATTTCTTGGCAAAAATCCGAATGTGTTAGCCTTTGGTATATTTTGAAAATGGTCATTCATGGCTATTTTCGACAAAAAATGGGGGTTGTGTGGCCATTGATCTTCGACCAGAGGCTCATACACCTCACTACACATATGTTTCCTTGCCATAGATCACATTCTTGGATTATGGTGGAGACCATTTCTTGGTCAAAAATCCGTAGGTGTTAGCCTTCAGTGTCATTGAAAATGGTCGTTCATGGCTATTTTCGACAAAAAATTAGGGTTGTGTGGCCATTGATCGTCGACCAGAGGCTCATACACCTCACCCCACATATGATTCTTTGCCATAGATCACATTCTTGGATTTCTGGTGGAGACCATTTCTTGGTCAAAAATCCGTAGGTGTTAGCCTTCGTATTATTGTAAATGGTCATTCATGGCTGTTTTCGACAAAAATGGGGGTTGTGTGGCCATTGATCATCGACCATAGGCTCATACACCTCACCCCACATATGTTGCCTTGCCATAGATCACATTCTTGGATTTCTGGTGGAGACCATTTCTTGGTCAAAAATCCGTAGGTCTTAGCCTCTATATTATTGAAAAATGGTCGCTCAGTGGCTATTTTCATAAAAAATGGGGGTTGTGTGGCCATTTATCATCGACTAGAGGCTCATAAATCTCAACCCCACATATGTTTCCTGCCATAGATCACATTCTTGGATTTTGGTGGAGACCATTTCTTGGTTAAAAACTCGTACGTGTTAGCCTTCGGTATTATTGGAAAATGTTCATTCATGGCTATTTTCGGCAAAATGGGGGTTTGTGTGGCCATTGATCGTCGACCAGAGGCTCATACACCTCACCCCACATATGTTCCTTGTCGTAGATCACATTCTTGGATTTCTGGTGGAGACCATTTCTTGGTCAAAAATCCGTAGGTGTTAGCCTTCGATATTATTGAAAATGGTCGTTCATGGCCATTTTCGACAAAAAATGGGGGTTGTGTGGCCATTGATCATCGACCAGAGCTCATACACCTCACCCCACATATGTTTCCTTGCCATAGATCACATTCTTGGATTTCTGGTGGAGACCATTTCTTGGTCAAAAATCCGTAGGTGTTAGCCTTCGGTATTATTGTAAATGGTCATTCATGGCTATTTTCGACAACAATGTGGGTTGTGTGGCCATTGATCATCGACCAGAGGCTCATACACCTCACCCCACATATGTTTCCTTGCCATAGATGACATTCTTGGATTTCTGGTGGAGATCATTTCTTGGTCAAAAATCCGTAGGTGTTTAGCCTTCGGTATTATCGAAAAATGGTCGTTCATATGGCTATTTTCGACAAAAATGGGGGTTGTGTGGCCATTGATCATCGACCAGACGCTCATACACCTCACCCCACATATGTTTCCTTGCCATAGATCACATTCTTGGATTTCTGGTGGAGACCATTTCTTGGTCTAAAATCCGTAGGTGTTAGCCTCTAGTATTATTGAAAATGGTCGCTCATGGCTATTTTCAAGGTCGCTCATGGCTATTTTCATAAAAAAATGGGGGTTGTGTGGCCATTTATCATCGACTAGAGGCTCATAAACCTCACCCCACATATGTTTCCTTGCCATAGATCACATTCTTGGATTTCTGGTGGAGACCATTTCTTGGTTAAAAACTCGTTACGTGTTAGCCTTCGGTATTATTGAAAATGGTCGTTCATGGCTATTTTCGGCAAAATGGGGGTTGTGTGGCCATTGATCATCGACCAGAGGCTCGTACACCTCACCCCACATATGTTTCCTTGCCATAGATCACATTATTGGATTTCTGGTGGAGACCATTTCTTGGTCAAAAATCCGTACGTGTTAGCCTTTTGGTATTTTTGAAAATGGTCATTCATGGCTATTTTCGACAAAAATGGGGGGTTGTGTGGCCATTGATCTTCGACCAGAGGCTCATACACCTCACTACACATATGTTTCCTTGCCATAGATCACATTCTTGGATTTATGGTGGAGACCATTTCTTGGTCAAAAATCCGTAGGTGTTAGCCTTCAGTGTCATTGAAAATGGTCGTTCATGGCTATTTTCGACAAAAATTAGGGTTGTGTGGCCATTGATCGTCGACCAGAGGCTCATACACCTCACCCCACATATGTTTCCTTGCCATAGATCACATTCTTGGATTTCTGGTGGAGACCATTTCTTGGTCAAAAATCCGTAGGTGTTAGCCTTCGGTATTATTGTAAATGGTCATTCATGGCTATTTTCGACAAAAATGGGGGTTGTGTGGCCATTGATCATCGACCAGACGCTCATACACCTCACCCCACATATGTTTTCCTTGCCATAGATCACATTCTTGGATTTCTGGTGGAGACCATTTCTTGGTCAAAAACTCGTACGTGTTAGCCTTCGGTATTATTGAAAATGGTCGTTCATGGGCTATTTTCGGCAAAATGGGGGTTCTGTGGCCATTGATCATCGACCAGAGGCTCGTACACCTCACCCCACATATGTTTCCTTTCCATAGATCACATTTTTGGATTTCTGGCGGAGACATTTCTTGGTCAAAAATCCGTAGGTGTTAGCCTTCAGTATTATTGTAAATGGTCATTCATGGCTATTTTCGACAAAAATGGGGGTTGTGTGGCCATTGATCATCGACCAGACGCTCATACACCTCACCCCACATATGTTTCGTTGCCATAGATCACATTCTTGGATTTCTGGTGGAGACCATTTCTTGGTCAAAAATTCCGTAGGTGTTAGCCTTCGGTATTATTGAAAAATGGTCGTTCATGGCTATTTTCGACAAAAATGGGGGTTGTGTGGCCATTGATCATCGACCAGAGGCTCATACACCTCGCCCCACATATGTTCCTTGCCATAGATCACATTCTTGGATTTCTGGTGGAGACCATTTCTTGGTCAAAAATCCGTAGGTGTTAGCCTTCGGTATTATTGAAAATGGTCGTTCATGGCTATTTTCGACAAAAATGGGGTTGTGTTGCCATTGATCATCGACCAGTACGCTCATACACCTCACCCCCACATATGTTTCCTTGTCATAGATCACATTCTTGGATTTCTGGTGGAGACCATTTCTTGGTCTAAAATCCATAGGTGTTAGCCTCTAGTATTATTGAAAATGGTCCCTCATGGCTATTTTCAAGGTCGCTCATGGCTATTTTCATAAAAAATGGGGGTTGTGTGGCCATTTATCATCGACTTAGAGGCTCATAAACCTCGCCCCACATATGTTTCCTTGCCATAGATCACATTCTTGGATTTCTGGTGGAGACCATTTCTTGGTTAAAAAACTCGTACGTGTTAGCCTTCGGTATTATTGAAAATGGTCGTTCATGGCTATTTTCGGCAAAATGGGGGTTGTGTGACCATTCATTATCGACCAGGAGGCTCGTACACCTCACCCCACATATGTTTCCTTGCCATAGATCACATTCTTGGATTTCTGGTGGAGACCATTTCTTGGTCAAAAATCCGTACGGTGTTAGCCTTTGGTATTTTTGAAAATGGTCATTCATGGCTATTTTCGACAAAAATAGGGGTTGTGTGGCCATTGATCGTTCCACCAGAGGCTCATACACCTCACTACACATATGTTTCCTTGCCATAGATCACATTCGTTGGATTTATGGGTGGAGACCATTTCTTGGTCAAATATCCGTAGGTGTTAGCCTTCAGTGTCATTGAAAATGGTCGTTCATGGCTATTTTCGACAAAAATTAGGGTTGTGTGGCATTGATCGTCGACCAGAGGCTCATACACCTCACCCCACATATGTTTCCTTGCCATAGATCACATTCTTGGATTTCTGGTGGAGACCATTTCTTGGTCAAAAATCCGTAGGTGTTAGCCTTCGGTATTATTGAAAATGGTCGTTCATGGCTATTTTCGACAAAAATGGGGGTTGTGTGGCCATTGATCATCGACCAGACGCTCATACACCTCACCCACATATGTTTCCTTGCCATAGATCACATTCTTGGATTTCTGGTGGAGACCATTTCTTGTTCTAAAATCCGTAGGTGTTAGCCTCTAGTATTATTGAAAATGGTCGCTCATGGCTATTTTCAAGGTCGCTCATGGCTATTTTCATAAAAAAATGGGGGTTGTGTGGCCATTTATCATCGACTAGAGGCTCATAAACCTCACCCCACATATGTTTCCTTGCCATAGATTACATTCTTGATTTCTGGTGGAAAACCATTTCTTGGTTAAAAACTCGTACGTGTTAGCCTTCGGTATTATTGAAAATGGTCATTCATGGCTATTTTCGGCAAAATGGGGGTTGTGTGGCCATTGATCATCAACCAGAGGCTCGTACACCTCACCCCACATATGTTTCCTTGCCATAGATCACATTCTTGGATTTCTGGTGGAGACCATGTAACGCCCCTGAATTTGGGGGTAGAATTTTTTCTTCTTTTCTCTCACCAAATTCGGGCGTTACTCTCTTTTCTCTTTCCCCGTTTGCTCTTTCTTCCCCAACTTCAAACCAGTATAGCGGCAGGTGTCCGTGTCATGTATAAACCAAAACCTAAGTCTCATGGGGTGTTGCATCATGCCGAAGCACATTTCTTCGTCTGATGTTGAATGTTCGTCTCGTTCCGTTCCGTATTTCGGTTCGCGATTTAATTCCGTTTAGTGGTCGCGCTTGTCGTGGGTTTTCGATCAGTCGAAGTGGCCCGGCCCAGCCCAACCTAGTCCAAGCCCAGCCCAGCCGGCCCGGCCCGCCCCGGCCTGCGCGCGCCCTGGCGCCCAAACCCCCCCCCCCATGCGCCCCTCCCCTCTCTCTCTCTCATTTGGATCTCCCGCGCAACAACCTCTCCTCTCCCTCTTCCCCTCTCTCTCCCCGTGGTGCCCTAGGATTTGGAGACGGCGATCACCGGATTTTGGGACCCCGAGGTGAGCTCCCCTCCCCTCCCCTTCTCTTCTCTCTCTCTCCCTCTCCCTCCTCTTCTCCCCCGCGCGCGCCCCCTTTCTCCCCCTGCCCGCGCGCGACCCCGACCCCGACCCCGCCCCCGGCGGCGCTCGCCCGCGGCGGCGCTCGGCCTCGCCCGCCCGGCCTCCCTCCCCGCGGCGGCGTCCGGCCCCCCCGCCTCGGCCCTCCCCGGCGACCCCGGCCCCGCCCGGCCTCCCCGGCGGCGCGGCCCCCGCTCGGCCCCTCGGCGCGGCCCCCGCCCGGCCTCCCCGGCGGCGCGGCCCCCGTTCGTCCCCCCCGCTCGGCCCCTCCCCCTCCCTCCCCGGCGGCCTCGCCCGCCCGGCCTCCCTCGGCGCGGTGGCGCTCGGCCCCGGCTCGCCCGCTCGGCCCCTCCCCGCGGCGGCGCCCCGGCTCGCCCGCTCGGCCCGCCCGCCCCGGCCTCCCTCGCGGCGGCGCTCGGCGCCCGCCCTCGGCCCCGCCCGGCCTCCCTCCCGCGCGGCGCTCGCCCGCCCGCCCCCGCTCCTCCCCTGCTCGCGCGCAGCGCGGCCCCGGCGCGCCCCCGGCGTGGCCCGGCGCGGCCCCGGTGGCCCCTGCTCGCCGGCGCGTCCCCGGCGCGGCCCCGGCCGGTTCAACCGCCCCCCTGGCCGGTTCAACCGCCCTGGCCCCAGCTCGCCCGCCCGTTCCCCCGTCCCGGCCCCGCCCGACCGTATCTTCGCTCGTCCGCGCTCGCAGTGATTATTCGTTAATTAGCGTATTGCGTCGCGCGCTTCGCCGCGCGACGGATTTGTCTAAATTCATATTCTATCTCGTGTTGCGTCGTGCGCTTCGTCGCGCGACGATCCGTTTTTGTTTCAGGTCGTTTAAGGTGTAACGCCGCGTGTGTATTCACGCGACGTTCCACTTTGGACTCAGTTTAGTCGACGTATGCCGTCGTGCGCTTCGTCGCGCCACGCTTAACGTCTCCTCTTAACTAAGGCGAAGTGTCTCGTTACGTGCTCGGTCGCGCGACGAGTCGTTAATTTCTTAATTTGTTTAGAGAGCTTTGTCGCGCGTCTCGCCGCGCGACCATCCTTTTATTTATCTCCACCTGCTTATAATAATTAGACATGAAACATGACTTTACTTTACGCTAAACATAGCGTCTACATTAAATTTCCTTCCATTAAGCTAGTGGCTAATTTATAATCATGTAACGTGATCGTTTCTCGACTGTCTTTTCCTCTTTCTCTCTTAACCGTACTCGCGAGCCAGCGTAGAACGTCTGTTTACTTATTGCATTCTATTGTATGGTGTACTGTTCTTTGGTATTAAATATATGGATGTATGTATGTTTGCGCTCGCATAGAGAACGATCCGGTTGAAGAGCCCGAGGAACCCGCAGGGGAAGCCCCTGAGCAGCAGTCGTTTGGTGGAGGCAAGTGTCCTTTGACCTATCTCTGTCCTATTCATTCTTTAATTCACCTCCCGCATTACACATTTATGCCTAAGGATTGACTAGCTTTTGTTATCCATGTCCTTGTTTACCTATTTGGGTCAGATTATTACTGCTTAGTTTGATGCTATTGCTCAACTTTAATCAATGAACATGATGTGGTTATCTATGATACGCTGTTTTCCCGTTCTTACTTATGATTATATTTGTGACCTTCAAGGGGACTCGAGCGGTTTCTCGAGTGCCTCTCCGTAAGGACCTGTTCAATGGATGACCGCCCGGGAAAACAGTGCAACCATGAGGGTGGAATGGGGTGCCCTTAGCTGAATAATTAGAGGATCCGGGGTGTAGTTCGCTTCGCCGTCGTGCCGTCAATGGGGCTCGGTGTATGCGGCTCGCTCTGCCAAGGTTGATTTGTCCCTTGGGGAGGAGTGCGGTACATTTAGGAAACCTAACGGGTGGCTACAGCCCCGGGGAATCTTTGTAAAGGCTTCATAGTGAATCCCTGGCCATTCACCTCGGGAGTGAATAAGGGTCTTGCAAGCCCGGGCCAGAGAGGGAATCACGGCTTGTGGGTAAAGTGCACAACCTCTGCAGAGTGTTTGAAAACTGATATATCAGCCGTGCTCACGGTTATGAGCGGCCAAGGGAGCTCCAGAGATTAGTGATACTTGATCAGAGATACTTTGGTACAGGTGGCAATGAGATTGATGGTTCTGATTATGATTATGGTATTGGTAAGTGGTATTCTTTCTGTTTGGAAAGGATACATTGGGCTAATAACTTGGGTTAACGTTAAAACCTGGCTCTCTACTAGTAAGTAATAACCTGACCAACTAAAAGCAACTGCTTGACTTACCCCCACATAAAGCTAGTCCACTACAGCCAAACGGGATGCTTGCTGAGTATGTTGATGTGTACTCACCCTTGCTCTACACACCAAACCCCCCCCCCAGGTTGTCAGCATTGCAACCACTGCTCAGGCGAAGATGAAGCTGTGGAAGGAGACTCCCAGGAGTTCCAAGACTACGACGAGTTCTAGGTGTGGGTTAGCGGCAACCCCCAGTCGGCTGCCTGTGAAGGCCGCGTTATCTACGTTTCTTTTCCGCACTTTGATTTATTGTAAGAACTATATGGACGTCTCAGACGTATGATGTAATCGACTATTATTTCCCCTTTTAATCCTATTTGAGCACTGTGTGATGATGTCCATATTATGTAATTGCTGTATACGTGAATAACTGATCCTGGCACGTACATGGTTCGCATTCGGTTTGCCTTCTAAAACCGGGTGTGACATAAGTGGTATCAAAGCCGTGCTGACTGTAGGACCGCTAACCTAGAGTAGAATGGTCGTTCTAAGGACTATAGACCTCTGTCTCTGCCTTGACTTTGATATCCCTTCAAAAGTTGGTCATTCCGACCAAAACTATGTTCTACTATATATTATACCTTGCTGAAAATTGTGTTTTATTCTAATCCTTCATTTACTTATTACTTGCTGGTCATATTAACTCTGTTCTTACCCTTTTGCTTGCGATGTCTTTTGTAGATGGCTCGACTTAGACACACTGCACGAAAGTCAGTCATCCCCTTCTTACCCTCCCGCCTTGCTGAGCGTCCGCTTCGCCGTCCCGTGGCCGGACAGTCCAGCCACTTGGAGAGACTACACCACCGCCTGCGTGAGGAGCAGGAACGTCGACGACAGGAGCAGCAGGGCTCTTCTTTCTCGCTCCACCAGGAGATAGAGTCTGTGAGGAGCTGCTCTCCTGTGCTTCCTCTGGAGGCGCCCCCTGCACCACCACTGGGCGCCCCAGCTTCTGGAGTAGCTGCTGGAGGAGACCCAGACGACGGAGATGGCGACGACAGCTCGAGCCACGACACCGACTTCTCTGCTAACCCTGAGCCGGAAGGATGGGTTGCTCGACCCATCACTCGCGACGCTGCTCGCGGGTGTCACTTCCACGATGCGCTCGACACCCTGCTACGTCGGGCATTTGACCGGCATACTTGGTCCGTCGAGTATCGCTGTGTGGTCTACCAGCACAGTCGCGGGGTCTACCCGGACCGCTGGGAGGCAACCTGCTTGGTGCGCTGCCCGGAGAACAGTCTCCAGGGTGCAGAGGCCTGCTCAGAGCACTATTCTATCTCTGAGCGGGACTCAGCTGAGGCAGCCATGCAAGATGCTGCACGGCGTGCGCTTTCGCACTACTGCTCGGTTTTCGGTGGGGCAGCTGACGGTCTCGACCTGAAGTATTACCCCCGCCGTTCATCTGGCAGCACAGGAGGCGTGATTGTCTCACCTGTCGGTGAGGGCAATCCTAGGTTGAGCAGCACAGTCAACCTAGCCGCCGTGCTAAACACGGAGCTGGACCATGCACTAGACGAGCTGAGTAGGGCTCGTGCTGAGATCGCCCTGCTGCGGGCTGAGCGCGCGGAACGTCGTCATCTGGATGGTGGTTCCCCCGCTCCCGTCGGGACTCAGCACCCGTACCGCTCACCTCAGCGTGGACACCAGTCTTATGGCAATCCCGACTGCAAGACCAAGATAAATCTAGAACCATAGATCGTTAGAGTTGGATCTTGTAATTAATACGAAATATATGCATAGAAGCTTCAGTCTTAGCGTTAATCTCGGTCTTAGTTAGTCTTAGTTAGACAGGGTAGTTTGCTATATCCTGTGCATTTATGTTTGTCATGATGAACTATGTTTGGTTTGGATCTTTGTAATGATTGTCACCAGAGTGTGGGTATCCCCTGCATTTTGGTTTACCTATTATGTTAATGGAGTTAGTTATATAGTTGGGAAACCTTTATTCTACTTTCCTCTCTATCTGAGAAGCTGTGTGGTCTGTGTTGGAGATCAGTGAAGATGCTCATCTGCTCAGTGCTGTTGAAGAATTCCATACTCTTTTCTTATGCTGCAAGACTTGCCAGATCAGTTCTGATGTGTGGTTGCATTCTGCAGATGTCAGAGAACAGGCGCAGAGGAGGAAGGCGTGCTCAGCAGGAGCAAGCCGCCCCGCAAGATGAGGTGCCTCAGCAGCAGCACCTGCCGCCCCCGCCCCCGATGTCCATCGAGCAGATGTTTCTGATGCAGACTCAGGCAGTTCAGGCCATCGGTCAGACTCTGGCCGCCATTCAGCAGCAGCAGCAGCAGCAACAGCAGCAAGCACCACCCCAGCCTCAGGTGCCTCAGATGCCCAGAGACAAGCGTGCTGAATTCATGAGAGGCCATCCACCAACGTTCGCTCATTCTTCTGACCCCATGGATGCTGAAGATTGGCTGCGCACTGTGGAGCGGGAGTTGCATACCGCTCAGTGTGATGACAGGGAGAAAGTCTTGTATGGTCCCCGTCTGTTGAGAGGAGCAGCCCAATCATGGTGGGAGTCTTACCTCGCCACCCATGCCAACCCCGACACCATCACCTGGGAAGAATTCAGAGGTAGCTTTCGTCAGTACCATGTGCCTGCAGGTCTGATGACAGTGAAGAAGGAGGAGTTCCTGGCCCTTAAGCAAGGGTCATCATCTGTCAGTGAGTATCGAGACAGGTTTCTGCAATTGTCTCGCTATGCTCCTGAGGATGTCAACACTGACGCCAAGCGACAATACCGTTTTCTGAGAGGCTTGGTCGACCCCCTGCAGTATCAACTGATGAATCACACCTTCCCGACATTCCAGCACCTGATTGATAGAGCGATCATGACAGAAAGGAAGCGTAAGGAGATGGAAGATCGTAAGCGCAAGATCAGTGGACCCCAGCCTGGAAGCAGCAGCCGCCCTCGTTTTTCAGGCAATCAACCTCAGCAGTTCAGGCAGAACCAGCGTCCACCTCAGCAGCATCAGCAGCATCAGCAGCGTCAGCAGCATCAGCAGTTCCAAAGGCAGTATCCTCAGCACCAGTACCAGAACCGTCAGAGCAATCAGTCAGGAGGTCAGTTTCAGAGGCAGAATCAGCAAGCACCTCGTCTTCCTGCCCCAGCAAACCAGCAGAACAGTCAGACAGCACCAGCTCAGGTTGGAAACAGGGCATGTTTCCACTGTGGAGAGCAAGGCCACTGGGTGATGCAATGTCCGAAGAAGGCAGCCCAGCAGCAGTCAGGCCCCAATGCCCCAGCGAAGCAGAATGTGCCTCAGCCTGGAGCAGGCAACCGCTCTCAGCCGCGCTATAATCATGGAAGGCTGAACCACTTGGAGGCTGAAGCAGTTCAGGAGACCCCCGGCATGACAGTAGGTATGTTCCCAGTCGATTCCCATAATGCAGAAGTGTTATTTGATACTGGAGCAACGCATTCTTTCATTACTGCATCATGGGTAGAAGCACATAATCTTCCAATTACTACCATGTCAACCCCCATTCGAATTTATTCAGCCGGTGGTAGAATTCGAGCCGATAGCATTTGTTTGAATATAAGTGTGGAAATAAGGGGGATAGCGTTTCCCGCCAACCTTATAGTAATGGGTACTCAGGGAATAGATGTCATCCTAGGGATGAATTGGCTAGATAAGTATCAGGCAGTTATCAGTTGTGATAAAAGGACAATCAAGTTGGTGTCCCCACTAGGAAAGGAAGTGGTGACCGAGTTAGTCCCGCCTGAGCCAAAGAAAGGAAGTTGTTATCAGATAGCTGTCAATAGCAGTGAAGCAGACCCAATTGAGAGTATCAAGGTTGTGTCTGAATTCCCGGATGTGTTTCCAAAGGACTTACCGGGTATGCCACCAGAGCGGAAAGTTGAATTCGCTATAGAGCTTCTTCCTGGAACCGCCCCCATCTTTAAGAGAGCTTACAGAATATCTGGACCAGAGTTGGTTGAGCTTAAGAAGCAAATTGATGAGTTGTCAGAGAAAGGTTACATCCAGCCAAGCACCTCGCCTTGGGCCGCCCCTGTCCTATTTGTGGAGAAGAAAGATGGCACCAAGAGGATGTGCATCGATTATCGAGCTTTGAATGAGGTCACGATCAAGAACAAGTATCCCTTGCCCAGAATAGAAGATCTGTTCGACCAGTTGAGAGGAGCCAGTGTGTTCTCCAAGATTGATCTGAGGTCAGGTTATCATCAGCTCAGGATCCGACCTTCGGACATTCCGAAGACGGCATTCATTTCCAAGTATGGGTTGTATGAGTTCACAGTGATGTCTTTTGGTTTGACCAATGCACCAGCCTTCTTTATGAATCTGATGAACAGTGTATTCATGGATTATCTCGATAAGTTTGTGGTGGTATTCATTGATGACATTCTGATTTATTCTCAAAGCGAAGAAGAGCATGCAGATCATTTGAGGATGGTATTGCAGAGATTGCGAGAGCACCAGTTGTATGCAAAGTTGAGCAAGTGTGAGTTCTGGATCAGTGAAGTCCTGTTCTTGGGTCACATAATCAACAAGGAAGGATTGGCTGTGGATCCGAAGAAAGTGGCAGACATTTTGAACTGGAAAGCGCCAACAGATGCCCGAGGAATCAAAAGCTTCATTGGAATGGCCGGATATTATCGGCGATTCATTGAAGGGTTTTCGAAGATTGCGAAACCAATGACAGCGTTGCTAGGCAACAAAGTTGAGTTCAAGTGGACCCAGAAATGTCAAGAGGCCTTCGAAGCGCTGAAAGAGAAGTTGACGACAGCGCCTGTCTTAGTCTTGCCTGATGTGCACAAGCCCTTCTCGGTGTACTGTGATGCTTGTTACACAGGTTTGGGATGCGTGTTGATGCAAGAGGGAAGAGTTGTGGCTTACTCGTCCCGACAGTTGAAGGTTCATGAGAAGAACTACCCAATCCATGATCTAGAGTTGGCAGCAGTGGTTCACGCACTGAAGACATGGAGACACTATCTGTATGGACAGAAATGCGATGTTTACACAGATCACAAGAGTCTGAAGTACATATTCACTCAGACAGAGCTGAACATGAGGCAACGAAGATGGTTAGAGCTGATCAAAGACTATGAGTTGGAGATTCATTACCATCCAGGCAAAGCAAACGTAGTGGCAGATGCTTTGAGCAGAAAGAGTCAAGTCAATCTGATGGTCGCTCGTCCGATGCCTTATGAGTTGGCCAAGGAGTTCGACAGGTTGAGTCTCGGATTTCTAAACAATTCGCGAGGAGTCACAGTTGAATTGGAACCTACCTTGGAGCGCGAAATCAAAGAAGCGCAGAAGAATGATGAAAAGATCAGTGAGATTCGGCGATTGATTCTAGATGGCAGAGGCAAAGATTTTCGAGAAGATGCTGAAGGCGTGATATGGTTTAAAGACCGCTTGTGTGTTCCCAATGTCCAGTCTATTCGAGAGTTGATCCTCAAGGAAGCTCATGAGACAGCCTATTCGATTCACCCTGGTAGTGAGAAGATGTATCAGGATCTGAAGAAGAAATTCTGGTGGTACGGAATGAAGAGGGAAATCGCAGAGCATGTGGCTAAGTGCGATAGTTGCCGAAGAATTAAGGCAGAGCACCAGAGACCAGCTGGATTGTTGCAACCGTTGCAGATCCCTCAGTGGAAATGGGATGAAATCGGTATGGATTTCATAGTCGGATTGCCTCGCACTCGAGCCGGCTACGATTCTATTTGGGTAGTGGTGGACCGTTTGACCAAGTCAGCCCACTTCATACCTGTCAAGACCAACTATAGCAGTGCAGTATTGGCAGAATTGTATATGTCTCGGATCGTTTGTCTTCATGGTGTGCCAAAGAAGATAGTGTCAGACAGAGGAACGCAGTTCACCTCTCATTTCTGGCAGCAGTTGCATGAAGCCTTGGGCACACATCTGAATTTCAGCTCAGCTTATCATCCGCAGACAGATGGCCAGACCGAAAGGACCAACCAAATTCTTGAAGACATGTTGAGAGCCTGTGCGTTGCAAGATCAGTCCGGATGGGATAAGAGATTGCCTTATGCAGAGTTTTCCTATAACAACAGTTACCAGGCCAGTTTGAAGATGTCACCATTTCAAGCGCTTTATGGAAGGAGTTGTAGAACTCCGTTGCAATGGGATCAGCCTGGAGAAAAGCAAGTGTTTGGGCCAGACATTCTGCTTGAAGCCGAAGAGAACATCAAGATGGTCCGAGAGAATCTGAAGATAGCGCAATCGAGGCAGCGAAGCTATGCAGACACAAGAAGAAGAGAGCTGAGTTTCGAAGTTGGAGACTTTGTCTATCTGAAAGTGTCACCGATCAGAGGAGTCAGAAGGTTCGGAGTGAAAGGCAAGCTAGCACCCCGCTACATTGGTCCGTATCAGATTCTTGCAAGACGTGGAGAAGTGGCCTATCAGCTCAGTTTGCCAGAGAATTTGTCTGCTGTGCATGACGTCTTTCATGTGTCTCAGTTGAAGAAGTGCTTGCGTGTGCCAGAAGAGCAGTTGCCAGTGGAAGGTCTTGAGGTCCAGGAGGACTTGACCTACGTTGAGAAGCCAGTGCAGATCCTTGAGGTTGCAGACAGAGTCACCCGAAGGAAGACCATCAGAATGTGCAAAGTCAAATGGAATCACCACTCCGAGGAAGAAGCAACCTGGGAGCGTGAAGATGATCTGATGGCTAAATACCCTGAGCTCTTTGCTAGCCAACCCTGAATCTCGAGGGCGAGATTCTTTTAAGGGGGATAGGTTTGTAACGCCCTGAATTTGGGGGTAGAATTTTTTCTTCTTTTCTCTCACCAAATTCGGGCGTTACTCTCTTTTCTCTTTCCCCGTTTGCTCTTTCTTCCCAACTTCAAACCAGTATAGCGGCAGGTGTCCGTGTCATGTATAAACCAAAACCTAAGTCTCATGGGTGTTGCATCATGTCGAAGCACATTTCTTCGTCTGATGTTGAATGTTCGTCTCGTTCCGTTCCGGATTTCGGTTCGCGATTTAATTCCGTTTAGTGGTCGCGCTTGTCGTGGGTTTTCGATCAGCGAAGTGGCCCGGCCCAGCCCAACCTAGTCCAGCCCAGCCCAGCCGGCCCGGCCCGCCCCGGCCTGCGCGCCCCTGGCGCCCAAACCCCCCCCCATGCGCCCCCTCCCCTCTCTCTCTCTCATTTGGATCTCCCGCGCAACAACCTCTCCTCTCCCTCTTCCACCTCTCTCTCCCCGTGGTGCCCTAGGATTTGGAGACGGCGATCACCGGATTTTGGACCCCGAGGTGAGCTCCCCTCCCCTCCCCTTCTCTTCTCTCTCTCTCCCTCTCCCTCCTCTTCTCCCCCGCGCGCGCCCCCTTTCTCCCCCTGCCCGCGCGCGACCCCGACCCCGACCCCGCCCCCGGCGGCGCTCGCCCGCGGCGGCGCTCGGCCTCGCCCGCCCGGCCTCCCTCCCCGCGGCGGCGTCCGGCCCCCCCGCCTCGGCCCTCCCCGGCGACCCCGGCCCCGCCCGGCCTCCCCGGCGGCGCGGCCCCCGCTCGGCCCCTCGGCGCGGCCCCCGCCCGGCCTCCCCGGCGGCGCGGCCCCCGTTCGTTCCCCCCGCTCGGCCCCTCCCCCTCCCTCCCCGGCGGCCTCGCCCGCCCGGCCTCCCTCGGCGCGGTGGCGCTCGGCCCCGGCTCGCCCGCTCGGCCCCTCCCCGCGGCGGCGCCCCGGCTCGCCCGCTCGGCCCGCCCGCCCCGGCCTCCCTCCCGCGCGGCGCTCGCCCGCCCGCCCCCGCTCCTCCCCTGCTCGCGCGCAGCGCGGCCCCGGCGCGCCCCCGGCGTGGCCCGGCGCGGCCCCGGTGGCCCCTGCTCGCCGGCGCGTCCCCGGCGCGGCCCCGGCCGGTTCAACCGCCCCCCTGGCCGGTTCAACCGCCCTGGCCCCAGCTCGCCCGCCCGTTCCCCCGTCCCGGCCCCGCCCGACCGTATCTTCGCTCGTCCGCGCTCGCAGTGATTATTCGTTAATTAGCGTATTGCGTCGCGCGCTTTGCCGCGCGACGGATTTGTCTAAATTCATATTCTATCTCGTGTTGCGTCGTGCGCTTCGTCGCGCGACGATCCGTTTTTGTTTCAGGTCGTTTAAGGTGTAACGTCGCGTGTGTATTCACGCGACGTTCCACTTTGGACTCAGTTTAGTCGACGTATGCTGTCGTGCGCTTCGTCGCGCCACGCTTAACGTCTCCTCTTAACTAAGGCGAAGTGTCTCGTTACGTGCTCGGTCGCGCGACGAGTCGTTAATTTCTTAATTTGTTTAGAGAGCTTTGTCGCGCGTCTCGCCGCGCGACCATCCTTTTATTTATCTCCACCTGCTTATAATAATTAGACATGAAACATGACTTTACTTTACGCTAAACATAGCGTCTACATTAAATTTCCTTCCATTAAGCTAGTGGCTAATTTATAATCATGTAACGTGATCGTTTCTCGACTGTCTTTTCCTCTTTCTCTCTTAACCGTACTCGCGAGCCAGCGTAGAACGTCTGTTTACTTATTGCATTCTATTGTATGGTGTACTGTTCTTTGGTATTAAATATATGGATGTATGTATGTTTGCGCTCGCATAGAGAACGATCCGGTTGAAGAGCCCGAGGAACCCGCAGGGGAAGCCCCTGAGCAGCAGTCGTTTGGTGGAGGCAAGTGTCCTTTGACCTATCTCTGTCCTATTCATTCTTTAATTCACCTCCCGCATTACACATTTATGCCTAAGGATTGACTAGCTTTTGTTATCCATGTCCTTGTTTACCTATTTGGGTCAGATTATTACTGCTTAGTTTGATGCTATTGCTCAACTTTAATCAATGAACATGATGTGGTTATCTATGATACGCTGTTTTCCCGTTCTTACTTATGATTATATTTGTGACCTTCAAGGGGACTCGAGCGGTTTCTCGAGTGCCTCTCCGTAAGGACCTGTTCAATGGATGACCGCCCGGGAAAACAGTGCAACCATGAGGGTGGAATGGGGTGCCCTTAGCTGAATAATTAGAGGATCCGGGGTGTAGTTCGCTTCGCCGTCGTGCCGTCAATGGGGCTCGGTGTATGCGGCTCGCTCTGCCAAGGTTGATTTGTCCCTTGGGGAGGAGTGCGGTACATTTAGGAAACCTAACGGGTGGCTACAGCCCCGGGGAATCTTTGTAAAGGCTTCGTAGTGAATCCCTGGCCATTCACCTCGGGAGTGAATAAGGGTCTTGCAAGCCCGGGCCAGAGAGGGAATCACGGCTTGTGGGTAAAGTGCACAACCTCTGCAGAGTGTTTGAAAACTGATATATCAGCCGTGCTCACGGTTATGAGCGGCCAAGGGAGCTCCAGAGATTAGTGATACTTGATCAGAGATACTTTGGTACAGGTGGCAATGAGATTGATGGTTCTGATTATGATTATGGTATTGGTAAGTGGTATTCTTTCTGTTTGGAAAGGATACATTGGGCTAATAACTTGGGTTAACGTTAAAACCTGGCTCTCTACTAGTAAGTAATAACCTGACCAACTAAAAGCAACTGCTTGACTTACCCCCACATAAAGCTAGTCCACTACAGCCAAACGGGATGCTTGCTGAGTATGTTGATGTGTACTCACCCTTGCTCTACACACCAAACCCCCCCCCCAGGTTGTCAGCATTGCAACCACTGCTCAGGCGAAGATGAAGCTGTGGAAGGAGACTCCCAGGAGTTCCAAGACTACGACGAGTTCTAGGTGTGGGTTAGCGGCAACCCCCAGTCGGCTGCCTGTGAAGGCCGCGTTATCTACGTTTCTTTTCCGCACTTTGATTTATTGTAAGAACTATATGGACGTCTCAGACGTATGATGTAATCGACTATTATTTCCCCTTTTAATCCTATTTGAGCACTGTGTGATGATGTCCATATTATGTAATTGCTGTGTACGTGAATAACTGATCCTGGCACGTACATGGTTCGCATTCGGTTTGCCTTCTAAAACCGGGTGTGACAGACCATTTCTTGGTTAAAAATCCGTACGTGTTAGCCTTTGGTATTTTTGAAAATGGTCATTCATGGCTATTTTCGACAAAAATGGGGGTTGTGTGGCCATTGATCATCGACTAGAGGCTCATACACCTCACCCCACATATGTTTCCTTGCCATAGATCACATTCTTGGATTTCTGGTGCAGACATTTCTTGGTCAAAAATCCGTAGGTGTTAGCCTTCGGTATTATTGAAAATGGTCGTTCATGGCTATTTTCGACAAAAATGGGGGTTGTGTGGCCATTGATCATCGACCAGACGCTCATACACCTCACCCCACATATGTTTCCTTGCCATAGATCACATTCTTGGATTTCTGGTGGAGACCATTTCTTGGTCTAAAATCCGTAGGTGTTAGCCTCTAGTATTATTGAAAATGGTCGCTCATGGCTATTTTCAAGGTCGCTCATGGCTATTTTCATAAAAAATGGGGGTTGTGTGGCCATTTATCATCGACTAGAGGCTTCATAAACCTCACCCACACTATGTTTCCTTGCCATAGATTACATTCTTGGATTTCTGGTGGAACCATTTCTTGGTTAAAAACTCGTACGTGTTAGCCTTCGGTATTATTGAAAATGTCATTCATGGCTATTTTCGGCAAAATGGGGTTGTGTGGCCATTGATCAGTCGACCAGAGGCTCATACACCTCACCCACATATGTTTCCTTGTCAGTAGATCACATTCTTGGATTTCTGGTGGAGACCATTTCTTGGTCAAAAATCCGTAGGTGTTAGCCTTCGGATATTATTGAAAATGGTCGTTCATGGCTATTTTCGACAAAAATGGGGGGTGTGTGGCCATTGATCATCGACCTAGAGGCTCATACACCTCACCCCACATATGTTCCTTGCCATAGATCACATTCTTGGATTTCTGGTGGAGACCATTTCTTTGGTCAAAAATCTGTAGGTGTTAGCCTTCGGATATTATTGAAAATGGTCGTTCATGGCTATTTTCGACAAAAATGGGGTGTGTGTGGCCATTGATCATCGACCAGATGCTCATAACCCTCACCCCACATATTTTCCTTGCCATAGATCACATTCTTGGATTTTCTGGTGGAGACCATTTCTTGGTCTAAAAATCCGTAGGTCGTTAGCCTCTAGTATTATTGAAAATGGTCGCTCTGGCTATTTTCATAAAAAAATGGGGGTTGTGTGGCCATTTATCATCACCCTAGAGGCTCATAAACCTCACCTCACATATGTTTCCTTGCCATAGATCACATTCTTGGATTTCTGGTGGAGACCATTTCTTGGTTAAAAACTCGTACGTGTTAGCCTTCGGTATTATTGAAAATGGTCGTTCATGGCTATTTTCGGCAAAAATGGGGGTTGTGTGGCCATTGATCATCAACCAGAGGCTCGTACACCTCACCCCACATATGTTTCCTTGCCATAGATCACATTCTTGGATTTCTGGTGGAGACCATTTCTTGGTTAAAAAATCCGTACCGTGTTAGCCTTTGGTATTTTGAAAATGGTCATTCATGGCTATTTTCGACAACAAATGGGGGTTGTGTGGCCATTGATCATCAGACTAGAGGCTCATACACCTCACCCCACATATGTTTCCTTGCCATAGATCACATTCTTGGATTTCTGGTGGAGACCATTTCTTGGTCAAAAATCCGTAGGTGTTAGCCTTCGGTATTATTGAAATGGTCGTTCATGGCTATTTTCGACAAAAATGGGGGTTGTGTGGCCATTGATCATCGACCAGATGCTCATACACCTCACCCCACATTTGTTTCCTTGCCATAGATCACATTCTTGGATTCTTGGTGGAGACCATTTCTTGGTCTAAAATTCGTAGGTGTTAGCCTCTAGTATTATTGAAAATGGTCGGCTCATGGCTATTTTCAAGGTCGCTCATGGCTATTTTCATAAAAAATGGGGGTTGTGTGGCCATTTATCATCGACTAGAGGCTCATAAACCTCACCCCACATATGTTTCCTTGCCATAGATTACATTCTTGGATTTCTGGTGGAAACCATTTCTTGGTTAAAAACGCGTACGTGTTAGCCTTCGGTATTATTGAAAATGGTCATTCATGGCTATTTTCGCAAAATGGGGGTTGTGTGGCCATTGATCGTCGACCAGAGGCTCATACACCTCACCCCACATATGTTTCCTTGTCGTAGATCACATTCTTGGATTTCTGGTGGAGACCATTTCTTGGTCAAAAAACCGTAGGTGTTAGCCTTCGGATATTATTGAAAAATGGTCGTTCATGGCTATTTTCGACAAAAATGGGGGTTGTGTGGCCATTGATCATCGACCAGAGGCTCATACACCTCACCCCACATATGTTTCCTTGCCATAGATCACATTCTTGGATTTCTGGTGGAGACCATTTCTTGGTCAAAAACTCGTACGTGTTAGCCTTCGGTATTATTGAAAATGGTCGTTCATGGCTATTTTCGGCAAAAATGGGGGTTGTGTGGCCATTGATCATCGACCAGAGCCTCGTACACCTCACCCCACATATGTTTCCTTGCCATAGATCACATTCTTGGATTTCTGGTGGAGACATTTCTTGGTCAAAAATCCGTAGGTGTTAGCCTTCGGTATTATTGAAAATGGTCGTTCATGGCTATTTTCGGCAAAAATGGGGGTTCTGTGGCCATTGATCATCGACCAGAGGCTCGTACACCTCACCCCACATATGTTTCCTTGCCATAGATCACATTCTTGGATTTCTGGTGGAGACCATTTCTTGGTCAAAAATCCGTAGGTCTTAGCCTCTAGTATTATTGAAAATGGTCTCTCATGGCTATTTTCATAAAAATTGGGGTTGTGTGGCCATTGATCATCGACCAGAGGCTCGTACACCTCACCCCACATATGTTTCCTTGCCATAGATCACATTCTTGGATTTCTGGTGGAGACCATTTCTTGGTCAAAAATCTGTAGGTGTTAGCCTTCGATATTATTGAAAATGGTCGTTCATGGCTATTTTCGACAAAAATGGGGGTTGTGTGGCCATTGATCATCGACCAGAGGCTCATACACCTCACCCCACATATGTTTCCTTGCCATAGATCACATTCTTGGATTTCTGGTGGAGACCATTTCTTGGTCAAAAATCCGTAGGTCTTAGCCTCTAATATTATTGAAAATGGTCGCTCATGGCTATTTTCATAAAAAAAATGGGGGTTGTGTGGCCATTTATCATCGACTAGAGGCTCATAAATCTCACCCCACATATGTTTCCTTGCCATAGATCACATTCTTGGATTTCTGGTGGAGACCATTTCTTGGTCAAAAATCCGTAGGTGTTAGCCTTCGGTATTATTGAAAATGGTCGTTCATGGCTATTTTCGACAAAAATGGGGGTTGTGTGGCCATTGATCATCGACCAGACTGCTCATACACCTCACCCCACATATGTTTCCTTGCCATAGATCACATTCTTGGATTTCTGGTGGAGACCATTTCTTGGTCTAAAATCCGTAGGTGTTAGCCTCTAGTATTATTGAAAATGGTCGCTCATGGCTATTTTCAAGGTCGCTCATGGCTATTTTCATAAAAATGGGGGTTGTGTGGCCATTTATCATCAACTAGAGGCTCATAAACCTCACCCCACATATGTTTCCTTGCCATAGATTACATTCTTGGATTTCTGGTGGAAACCATTTCTTGGTTAAAAACTCGTACGTGTTAGCCTTCGGTATTATTGAAAATGGTCATTCATGGCTATTTCGGCAAAATGGGGGTTGTGTGGCCATTGATCGTCGACCAGAGGCTCATACACCTCACCCCACATATGTTTCCTTGTCGTAGATCACATTCTTGGATTTCTGGTGGAGACCATTTCTTGGTCAAAAATCCGTAGGTGTTAGCCTTCGATATTATTGAAAATGGTCGTTCATGGCTATTTTCGACAAAAATGGGGGTTGTGTGGCCATTGATCATCGACCATAGGCTCATACACCTCACCCCACATATGTTTCCTTGCCATAGATCACATTCTTGGATTTCTGGTGGAGGACCATTTCTTGGTCAAAAATCCGTAGGTGTTAGCCTTCGGTATTATTGTAAATGGTCATTCATGGCTATTTTCGACAAAAATGGGGGTTGTGTGGCCATTGATCATCGACGAGAGGCTCATACACCTCACCCCACATATGTTTCCTTGCCATAGATCACATTCTTGGATTTCTGGTGGAGACCATTTCTTGGTCAAAAATCCGTAGGTCTTAGCCTCTAGTATTATTGAAAATGGTCGCTCATGGCTATTTTCATAAAAAATGGGGTTGTGTGGCCATTGATCATCGACCAAGCCATGAACGACCATTTTCAAAAATACCAAAGGCTAACACGTACGGATTTTTGACCAAGAAATGGTCTCCACCAGAAATCCAAGAATGTGATCTATGGCAAGGAAACATATGTGGGGTGAGGTTTATGAACCTCTAGTCGATGAAAATGGCCACACAACCCCCATTTTTTATGAAAATAGCCATGAGCGACCTTGAAAATAGCCATGAGCGACCATTTTCAATAATACTAGAGGCTTAACACCTACGGATTTTAGACCAAGAAATGGTCTCCACCAGAAATCCAAGAATGTGATCTATGGCAAGGAAACATATGTGGGGTGAGGTGTATGAGCGTCTGGTCGATGATCAATGGCCACACAATCCCCATTTTTGTCGAAAATAGCCATGAACGACCATTTTCAATAATACCGAAGGCTAACACCTACAGATTTTTGACCAAGAAATGGTCTCCACCAGAAATCCAAGAATGTGATCTATGGCAAGGAAACATATGTGGGGTGAGGTGTATGAGCCTCTGGTCGATGATCAATGGCCACACAACCCCCATTTTTGTCGAAAATAGCCATGAACGACCATTTTCAATAATATCGAAGGCTAACACCTACGGATTTTTGACCAAGAAATGGTCTCCACCAGAAATCCAAGAATGTGATCTACGACAAGGAAACATATGTGGGGTGAGGTGTATGAGCCTCTGGTCGACGATCAATGGCCACAGAACCCCCATTTTGCCGAAAATAGCCATGAGCGACCATTTTCAATAATATTAGAGGCTAAGACCTACGGATTTTTGACCAAGAAATGGTCTCCACCAGAAATCCAAGAATGTGATCTATGGCGAGGAAACATATGTGGGGTGAGGTGTATGAGCCTCTGGTCGATGATCAATGGCCACACAACCCCCATTTTTGTCGAAAATAGCCATGAACGACCATTTTCAATAATACCGAAGGCTAACACCTACGGATTTTTGACCAAGAAATGGTCTCCACCAGAAATCCAAGAATGTGATCTATGGCAAGGAAACATATGTGGGGTGAGGTGTACGAGCCTCTGGTCGATGATCAATGGCCACAGAACCCCCATTTTGCCGAAAATAGCCATGAACGACCATTTTCAATAATACCGAAGGCTAACACCTACGGATTTTTGACCAAGAAATGGTCTCCACCAGAAATCCAAGAATGTGATCTATGGCAAGGGAAACATATGTGGGGTGAGGTGTACTGAGCCTCTGGTCGATGATCAATGGCCACACAACCCCCATTTTTGTCGAAAATAGCCATGAACGACCATTTTCAATAATATCGAAGGCTAACACCTACGGTTTTTTGACCAAGAAATGGTCTCCACCAGAAATCCAAGAATGTGATCTACGACAAGGAAACATATGTGGGGTGAGGTGTATGAGCCTCTGGTCGACGATCAATGGCCACAACACCCCCATTTTTGCCGAAAATAGCCATGAATGACCATTTTCAATAATACCGAAGGCTAACACGTACGCGTTTTTAACCAAGAAATGGTTTCCACCAGAAATCCAAGAATGTAATCTATGGCAAGGAAACATATGTGGGGTGAGGTTTATGAGCCTCTAGTCGATGATAAATGGCCACACAACCCCCATTTTTTATGAAAATAGCCATGAGCGACCTTGAAAATAGCCATGAGCGACCATTTTCAATAATACTAGAGGCTAACACCTACGGATTTTAGACCAAGAAATGGTCTCCACCAGAAATCCAAGAATGTGATCTATGGCAAGGAAACAAATGTGGGGTGAGGTGTATGAGCGTCTGGTCGATGATCAATGGCCACACAACCCCCATTTTTGTCGAAAATAGCCATGAACGACCATTTTCAATAATACCGAAGGCTAACACCTACGGATTTTTGACCAAGAAATGGTCTCCACCAGAAATCCAAGAATGTGATCTATGGCAAGGAAACATATGTGGGGTGAGGTGTATGAGCCTCTAGTCGATGATCAATGGCCACACAACCCCCATTTTTGTCGAAAATAGCCATGAATGACCATTTTCAAAAATACCAAAGGCTAACACGTATGGATTTTTGACCAAGAAATGGTCTCCACCAGGAATCCAAGAATGTGATCTATGGCAAGGAAACATATGTGGGGTGAGGTGTATGATCCTCTGGTCGATGATCAATGGCCACACAACCCCCATTTTGCCGAAAATAGCCATGAACGACCATTTTCAATAATACCGAAGGCTAACACGTACGAGTTTTTAACCAAGAAATGGTCTCCACCAGAAATCCAAGAATGTGATCTATGGCAAGGAAACATATGTGGGGTGAGGTTTATGAGCCTCTAGGTGATGATAAATGGCCACACAACCCCCATTTTTTATGAAAATAGCCATGAGCGACCATTTTCAATAATACTAGAGGCTAAGACCTACGGATTTTAGACCAAGAAATGGTCTCCACCAGAAATCCAAGAATGTGATCTATGGCAAGGAAACATATGTGGGGTGAGGTGTATGAGCATCTGGTCGATGATCAATGGCCACACACCCCCATTTTTGTCGAAAATAGCCATGAACGACCATTTTCAATAATACCGAAGGCTAACACCTACTGGATTTTTGACCAAGAAATGGTCTCCACCAGAAATCCAAGAATGTGATCTATGGCAAGGAAACATATGTGGGGTGAGGTGTATGAGCCTCTAGTCGATGATCAATGGCCACACAACCCCCATTTTTGTCGAAAATAGCCATGAACGACCATTTTCAATAATACCGAAGGCTAACACCTACAGATTTTTGACCAAGAAATGGTCTCCACCAGAAATCCAAGAATGTGATCTATGGCAAGGAAACATATGTGGGGTGAGGTGTATGAGCCTCTGGTCGATGATTAATGGCCACACAACCCCCATTTTGCCGAAAATAGCCATGAATGACCATTTTCAATAATACCGAAGGCTAACACGTACGAGTTTTTAACCAAGAAATGGTTTCCACCAGAAATCCAAGAATGTAATCTATGGCAAGGAAACATATGTGGGGTGAGGTTTATGAGCCTCTAGTCGATGATAAATGGCCACACAACCCCCATTTTTTATGAAAATAGCCATGAGCGACCTTGAAAATAGCCATGAGCGACCATTTTCAATAATACTAGAGGCTAACACCTACGGATTTTAGACCAAGAAATGGTCTCCACCAGAAATCCAAGAATGTGATCTATGGCAAGGAAACATATGTGGGGTGAGGTGTATGAGCGTCTGGTCGATGATCAATGGCCACACAACCCCCATTTTTGTCGAAAATAGCCATGAACGACCATTTTCAATAATACCGAAGGCTAACACCTACGGATTTTTGACCAAGAAATGTCTGCACCAGAAATCCAAGAATGTGATCTATGGCAAGGAAACATATGTGGGGTGAGGTGTATGAGCCTCTAGTCGATGATCAATGGCCACACAACCCCCATTTTTGTCGAAAATAGCCATGAATGACCATTTTCAAAAATACCAAAGGCTAACACGTACGGATTTTTAACCAAGAAATGGTCTCCACCAGAAATCCAAGAATGTGATCTATGGCAAGGAAACATATGTGGGGTGAGGTGTACGAGCCTCTGGTTGATGATCAATGGCCACACAACCCCCATTTTGCCGAAAATAGCCATGAATGACCATTTTCAATAATACCGAAGGCTAACACGTACGAGTTTTTAACCAAGAAATGGTTTCCACCAGAAATCCAAGAATGTAATCTATGGCAAGGAAACATATGTGGGGTGAGGTTTATGAGCCTCTAGTCGATGATAAATGGCCACACAACCCCCATTTTTTATGAAAATAGCCATGAGCGACCTTGAAAATAGCCATGAGCGACCATTTTCAATAATACTAGAGGCTAACACCTACGGATTTTAGAACAAGAAATGGTCTCCACCAGAAATCCAAGAATGTGATCTATGGCAAGGAAACATATGTGGGGTGAGGTGTATGAGCGTCTGGTCGATGATCAATGGCCACACAACCCCCATTTTTGTCGAAAATAGCCATGAACGACCATTTTCAATAATACCGAAGGCTAACACCTACGGATTTTTGACCAAGAAATGGTCTCCACCAGAAATCCAAGAATGTGATCTATGGCAAGGAAACATATGTGGGGTGAGGTGTATGAGCCTCTGGTCGACGATCAATGGCCACACAACCCTAATTTTTGTCGAAAATAGCCATGAACGACCATTTTCAATGACACTGAAGGCTAACACCTACGGATTTTTGACCAAGAAATGGTCTCCACCATAAATCCAAGAATGTGATCTATGGCAAGGAAACATATGTGTAGTGAGGTGTATGAGCCTCTGGTCGAAGATCAATGGCCACACAACCCCCATTTTTGTCGAAAATAGCCATGAATGACCATTTTCAAAAATACCAAAGGCTAACACGTACGGATTTTTGACCAAGAAATGGTCTCCACCAGAAATCCAAGAATGTGATCTATGGCAAGGAAACATATGTGGGGTGAGGTGTACGAGCCTCTGGTCGATAATGAATGGTCACACAACCCCCATTTTGCCGAAAATAGCCATGAACGACCATTTTCAATAATACCGAAGGCTAACACGTACGAGTTTTTAACCAAGAAATGGTCTCCACCAGAAATCCAAGAATGTGATCTATGGCAAGGAAACATATGTGGGGCGAGGTTTATGAGCCTCTAGTCGATGATAAATGGCCACACAACCCCCATTTTTTATGAAAATAGCCATGAGCGACCTTGAAAATAGCCATGAGCGACCATTTTCAATAATACTAGAGGCTAACACCTATGGATTTTAGACCAAGAAATGGTCTCCACCAGGAAATCCAAGAATGTGATCTATGACAAGGAAACATATGTGGGGTGAGGTGTATGAGCGTCTGGTCGATGATCAATGGCCACACAACCCCCATTTTTGTCGAAAATAGCCATGAACGACCATTTTCAATAATACCGAAGGCTAACACCTACGGATTTTTGACCAAGAAATGGTCTCCACCAGAAATCCAAGAATGTGATCTATGGCAAGGAAACATATGTGGGGTGAGGTGTATGAGCCTCTGGTCGATGATCAATGGCCACACAACCCCCATTTTTGTCGAAAATAGCCATGAACGACCATTTTCAATAATACCGAAGGCTAACACCTACGGATTTTTGACCAAGAAATGGTCTCCACCAGAAATCCAAGAATGTGATCTATGGCAAGGAAACATATGTGGGGTGAGGTGTATGAGCGTCTGGTCGATGATCAATGGCCACACAACCCCATTTTTGTCGAAAATAGCCATGAATGACCATTTACAATAATACCGAAGGCTAACACCTACGGATTTTTGACCAAGAAATGGTCTCCACCAGAAATCCAAGAATGTGATCTATGGAAAGGAAACATATGTGGGGTGAGGTGTACGAGCCTTTGGTCGATGATCAATGGCCACAGAACCCCCATTTTGCCGAAAATAGCCATGAACGACCATTTTCAATAATACCGAAGGCTAACACGTACGAGTTTTTGACCAAGAAATGGTCTCCACCAAAAATCCAAGAATGTGATCTATGGCAAGGAAACATATGTGGGGTGAGGTGTACGAGCCTCTGGTTGATGATCAATGGCCACACAACCCCCATTTTGCCGAAAATAGCCATGAATGACCATTTTCAATAATACCGAAGGCTAACACGTACGAGTTTTTAACCAAGAAATGGTTTCCACCAGAAATCCAAGAATGTAATCTATGGCAAGGAAACATATGTGGGGTGAGGTTTATGAGCCTCTAGTCGATGATAAATGGCCACACAACCCCCATTTTTTATGAAAATAGCCATGAGCGACCTTGAAAATAGCCATGAGCGACCATTTTCAATAATACTAGAGGATAACACCTACGGATTTTAGACCAAGAAATGGTCTCCACCAGAAATCCAAGAATGTGATCTATGGCAAGGAAACATATGTGGGGTGAGGTGTATGAGCGTCTGGTCGATGATCAATGGCCACACAACCCCCATTTTTGTCGAAAATAGCCATGAACGACCATTTTCAATAATACCGAAGGCTAACACCTACGGATTTTTGACCAAGAAATGGTCTCCACCAGAAATCCAAGAATGTGATCTATGGCAAGGAAACATATGTGGGGTGAGGTGTATGAGCCTCTGGTCGACGATCAATGGCCACACAACCCTAATTTTTGTCGAAAATAGCCATGAACGACCATTTTCAATGACACTGAAGGCTAACACCTACGGATTTTTGACCAAGAAATGGTCTCCACCATAAATCCAAGAATGTGATCTATGGCAAGGAAACATATGTGTAGTGAGGTGTATGAGCCTCTGGTCGAAGATCAATGGCCACACAACCCCCATTTTTGTCGAAAATAGCCATGAATGACCATTTTCAAAAATACCAAAGGCTAACACGTACGGATTTTTGACCAAGAAATGGTCTCCACCAGAAATCCAAGAATGTGATCTATGGCAAGGAAACATATGTGGGGTGAGGTGTACGAGCCTCTGGTCGATAATGAATGGCCACACAACCCCCATTTTGCCGAAAATAGCCATGAACGACCATTTTCAATAATACCGAAGGCTAACACGTACGAGTTTTTAACCAAGAAATGGTCTCCACCAGAAATCCAAGAATGTGATCTATGGCAAGGAAACATATGTGGGGCGAGGTTTATGAGCCTCTAGTCGATGATAAATGGCCACACAACCCCCATTTTTTATGAAAATAGCCATGAGCGACCTTGAAAATAGCCATGAGCGACCATTTTCAATAATACTAGAGGCTAACACCTATGGATTTTAGACCAAGAAATGGTCTCCACCAGAAATCCAAGAATGTGATCTATGGCAAGGAAACATATGTGGGGTGAGGTGTATGAGCGTCTGGTCGATGATCAATGGCCACACAACCCCCATTTTTGTCGAAAATAGCCATGAACGACCATTTTCAATAATACCGAAGGCTAACACCTACGGATTTTTGACCAAGAAATGGTCTCCACCAGAAATCCAAGAATGTGATCTATGGCAAGGAAACATATGTGGGGTGAGGTGTATGAGCCTCTGGTCGATGATCAATGGCCACACAACCCCCATTTTTGTCGAAAATAGCCATGAACGACCATTTTCAATAATACCGAAGGCTAACACCTACGGATTTTTGACCAAGAAATGGTCTCCACCAGAAATCCAAGAATGTGATCTATGGCAAGGAAACATATGTGGGGTGAGGTGTATGAGCGTCTGGTCGATGATCAATGGCCACACAACCCCCATTTTTGTCGAAAATAGCCATGAATGACCATTTACAATAATACCGAAGGCTAACACCTACGGATTTTTGACCAAGAAATGGTCTCCACCAGAAATCCAAGAATGTGATCTATGGAAAGGAAACATATGTGGGGTGAGGTGTACGAGCCTCTGGTCGATGATCAATGGCCACAGAACCCCCATTTTGCCGAAAATAGCCATGAACGACCATTTTCAATAATACCGAAGGCTAACACGTACGAGTTTTTGACCAAGAAATGGTCTCCACCAAAAATCCAAGAATGTGATCTATGGCAAGGAAACATATGTGGGGTGAGGTGTATGAGCGTCTGGTCGATGATCAATGGCCACACAACCCCCATTTTTGTCGAAAATAGCCATGAATGACCATTTACAATAATACCGAAGGCTAACACCTACGGATTTTTGACCAAGAAATGGTCTCCACCAGAAATCCAAGAATGTGATCTATGGCAAGGAAACATATGTGGGGTGAGGTGTATGAGCCTCTGGTCGATGATCAATGGCCACACAACCCCTAATTTTTGTCGAAAATAGCCATGAACGACCATTTTCAATAATACCTGAAGGCTAACACCTACGGATTTTTGACCAAGAAATGGTCTCCACCAGAAATCCAAGAATGTGATCTATGGCAAGGAAACATATGTGGGGTGAGGTGTATGAGCCTCTGGTCGATGATCAATGGCCACACAACCCCCATTTTTGTCGAAAATAGCCATGAACTGACCATTTTCAATAATACCGAAGGCTAACACCTACGGATTTTTGACCAAGAAATGGTCTCCACCAGAAATCCAAGAATGTGATCTATGGCAAGGAAACATATGTGGGGTGAGGTGTATGAGCCTCTGGTCGATGATCAATGGCCACACAACCCCCATTTTTGTCGAAAATAGCCATGAACGACCATTTTCAATAATACCGAAGGCTAACACCTACGGATTTTTGACCAAGAAATGGTCTCCACCAGAAATCCAAGAATGTGATCTATGACAAGGAAACATATGTGGGGTGAGGTGTATGAGCCTCTGGTCGACGATCAATGGCCACACAACCCCCATTTTGTCCGAAAATAGCCATGAACTGACCATTTTCAATAATACCGAAGGCTAACACGTACGATTTTTGACCAAGAAATGGTCTCCACCAGAAATCCAAGAATGTGATCTATGGCAAGGAAACATATGTGGGGTGAGGTGTATGAGCCTCTAGTCGATGATCAATGGCCACACAACCCCCATTTTTGGCCGAAAATAGCCATGAACTGACCATTTCAATAATACCGAAGGCTAACACCTACGGATTTTAGACCAAGAAATGGTCTCCACCAGAAATCCAAGAATGTGATCTATGGCAAGGAAACATATGTGGGGTGAGGTGTATGAGCGTCTGGTCGATGATCAATGGCCACACAACCCCCATTTTTGTCGAAAATAGCCATGAACGACCATTTTCAATAATACCGAAGGCTAACACCTACGGATTTTTGACCAAGAAATGGTCTCCACCAGAAATCCAAGAATGTGATCTATGGCAAGGAAACATATGTGGGGTGAGGTGTATGAGCCTCTGGTCGATGATCAATGGCCACACAACCCCCAATTTTTGTCGAAAATAGCCATGAACGACCATTTTCAATAATACTCGAAGGCTAACACCTACGGATTTTTGACCAAGAAATGGTCTCCACCAGAAATCCAAGAATGTGATCTATGGCAAGGAAACATATGTGGGGTGAGGTGTATGAGCCTCTGGTCGATGATCAATGGCCACACAACCCCCATTTTTGTCGAAAATAGCCATGAATGACCATTTACAATAATACCGAAGGCTAACACCTACGGAATTTTTGACCAAGAAATGGTCTCCACCAGAAATCCAAGAATGTGATCTAGGCAAGGAAACATATGTGGGGTGAGGTGTATGAGCCTCTGGTCGAATGATCAATGGCCACACAACCCCCATTTTTGTCGAAAATAGCCATGAACGACCATTTTCAATAATATCCGAAGGCTAACACCTACGGATTTTTGACCAAGAAATGGTCTCCACCAGAAATCCAAGAATGTGATCTATGGCAAGGAAACATATGTGGGGTGAGGTGTATGAGCCTCTGGTCGATGATCAATGGCCACACAACCCCCA
Organism: Zea luxurians; assembly: GCA_029449295.1. Taxonomy (NCBI): domain Eukaryota; kingdom Viridiplantae; phylum Streptophyta; class Magnoliopsida; order Poales; family Poaceae; genus Zea; species Zea luxurians. The sequence goes on along the minus strand of JAOPSE010003130.1, from coordinate 5,244 downwards.
TTTTGTCCGAAAATAGCCATGAACTGACCATTTTCAATAATACCGAAGGCTAACACCTACGATTTTTGACCAAGAAATGGTCTCCACCAGAAATCCAAGAATGTGATCTATGGCAAGGAAACATATGTGGGGTGAGGTGTATGAGCCTCTGGTCGATGATCAATGGCCACACAACCCCCATTTTTGTCGAAAATAGCCATGAAGACCATTTTCAATAATACCGAAGGCTAACACCGTACGGAGTTTTTGACCAAGAAATGGTCTCCACCAGAAATCCAAGAATGTGATCTATGGCAAGGAAACATATGTGGGGTGAGGTGTATGAGCCTCTGGTCGATGATCAATGGCCACACAACCCTCCATTTTTGTCGAAAATAGCCATGAACGACCATTTTCAATAATACCGAAGGCTAACACCTACGGATTTTTGACCAAGAAATGGTCTCCACCAGAAATCCAAGAATGTGATCTATGGCAAGGAAACATATGTGGGGTGAGGTGTATGAGCCTCTGGTCGATGATCAATGGCCACACAACCCCCATTTTTTGTCGAAAATAGCCATGAACTGACCATTTTACAATAATACGAAGGCTAACACCTACGGATTTTTGACCAAGAAATGGTCTCCACCAGAAATCCAAGAATGTGATCTATGGCAAGGAAACATATGTGGGTGAGGTGTATGAGCCTCTGGTCGATGATCAATGGCCACACAACCCCCATTTTTGTCGAAAATAGCCATGAACGACCATTTTCAATAATACCGAAGGCTAACACCGTACGGATTTTTGACCAAGAAATGGTCTCCACCAGAAATCCAAGAATGTGATCTATGGCAAGGAAACATATGTGGGGTGAGGTGTATGAGCCTCTAGGTCGATGATCAAATGGCCACACAACCCCCATTTTTTATGAAAATAGCCATCTGAAATAGCATGACCATTTTCAATAATACTAGAGGCTAACACCTACGGATTTTTAGACCAAGAAATGGTCTCCACCAGAAATCCAAGAATGTGAATCTATGGCAAGGAAACATATGTGGGGTGAGGTGTATGAGCCGTCTGGTCGATGATCAATGGCCACACAACCCCCATTTTTGTCGAAAATAGCCATGAACTGACCATTTACAATAATACCGAAGGCTAACACCTACGGATTTTTGACCAAGAAATGGTCTCCACCAGAAATCCAAGAATGTGATCTATGGCAAGGAAACATATGTGGGGTGAGGTGTATGAGCCTCTGGTCGACTGATCAATGGCCACACAACCCTAATTTTTGTCCGAAATAGCCATGAACGACCATTTTCAATGAATACCTGAAGGCTAACACCTACGGATTTTTGACCAAGAAATGGTCTCCACCATAAATCCAAGAATGTGATCTATGGCAAGGAAACATATGTGGGTGAGGTGTATGAGCCTCTGGTCGAAGATCAATGGCCACACAACCCCCATTTTTGTCGAAAATAGCCATGAATGACCATTTCAATAATACCGAAGGCTAAACACCTACGGATTTTTGACCAAGAAATGGTCTCCACCGAAATCCAAGAATGTGATCTATGGCAAGGAAACATATGTGGGGTGAGGTGTATGAGCCTCTGGTCGATGATCAATGGCCACACAACCCCATTTGCCGAAAATAGCCATGAACGACCATTTTCAATAATACTCGAAGGCTAACACCGTACGGATTTTTTGACCAAGAAATGGTCTCCACCAGAAATCCAAGAATGTGATCTATGGCACAGGAAAACATATGTGGGGTGAGGTGTATGAGCCTCTGGTCGATGATCAATGGACCACACAACCCCCATTTTTGTCGAAAATAGCCATGACTGACCATTTCAATAATTACCGAAGGCTAACACCTACGGATTTTTGACCAAGAAATGGTCTCCACCAGAAATCCAAGAATGTGATCTACTGACAAGGAAACATATGTGGGGTGAGGTGTATGAGCCTCTGGTCGACGATCAATGGCCACACAACCCCCATTTTGGCCTGAAAATAGCCATGAAGCGACCATTTTCAATAATATCTAGAGGCTAACACCTACGGATTTTGACCAAGAAATGGTCTCCACCAGAAATCCAAGAATGTGATCTTATGGCAAGGAAACATATGTGGGGTGAGGTGTATGAGCGCTCTGGTCGACGATCAATGGCCACACAAACCCCCATTTTTGTCCGAAAATAGCCATGAACTGACCATTTTCAATAATACCGAAGGCTAACACCTACGGATTTTGACCAAGAAATGGTCTCCAACCAGAAATCCAAGAATGTGATCTATGGCAAGGAAACATATGTGGGGTGAGGTGTATGAGCGTCTGGTCGGACGATCAATGGCCACACAACCCCCATTTTTGTCGAAAATAGCCATGAAGCGAACCATTTCAATAATACCGAAAGGCTAACACCTACGGATTTTTGACCAAGAAATGGTCTCCACACATAAATCCAATGAATGTGATCTATGGCAAGGAAACATATGTGGGGTGAGGTGTACGAGCCTCTGGTCGATGATCAATGGCCACACAACCCCCATTTTGTCGAAAATAGCCATGAACGACCATTTTCAATAATACCGAAGGCTAACACGTACGAGTTTTTGACCAAGAAATGGTCTCCACCAGAAAATCCAAGAACGTGATCTATGGCAAGGAAACATATGTGGGGTGAGGTGTTACTGAGCATCTGGGTCGATGATCAATGGCACCACACAACCCCCATTTTTTGTCGAAAATAGCCATGACATTTTCAATAATAAGGCTAACACCTACGGATTTTTACCAAGAAATGGTCTCCACCAGAAATCCAAGAATGTGATCTATGGCAAGGAAACATATGTGGGGTGAGGTGTATGAGCCTCTGTCGATGATCAATGGCCACACAACCCCCATTTTTTGTCGAAAATAGCCATGAATGACCATTTTCAATAATACTAGAGGCTAACACCTACGGATTTTTGACCAAGAAATGGTCTCCACCAGAAATCCAAGAATGTGATCTATGGCAAGGAAACATATGTGGGGTGAGGTGTATGAGCCTCTGGTCGATGATCAATGGCCACACAACCCCCATTTTTGTCGAAAATAGCCATGAACGACCATTTTCAATAATACCGAAGGCTAACACCTACGGATTTTTGACCAAGAAATGGTCTCCACCAGAAATCCAAGATCTGTGATCTATGGCAAGGAAAACATATGTGTGGGTGAGGTGTACTGAGCCTCTGGTCGATGATCAATGGCCACACAACCCCCATTTTTGTCGAAAATAGCCATGAACGACCATTTTCAATAATACCGAAGGCTAACACGTACGGATTTTTGACCAAGAAATGGTCTCCACCAGAAATCCAAGAATGTGATCTATGGCAAGGAAACATATGTGGGGTGAGGTGTATGAGCCTCTGGTCGATGATCAATGGCCACACAACCCCCATTTTTGTCGAAAATAGCCATGAACCATTTTCAATAATACGAAGGCTAACACCTACGGATTTTTGACCAAGAAATGGTCTCCACCAGAAATCCAAGAATGTGATCTATGGCAAGGAAACATATGTGGGGTGAGGTGTATGAGCCTCTGGTCGATGATCAATGGCCACACAACCCCCATTTTTTCGAAAATAGCCATGAATGACCATTTTCAATAATACCGAAGGCTAACACCTACGGATTTTTACCAAGAAATGGTCTCCACCAGAAATCCAAGAATGTGATCTATGGCAAGGAAACATATGTGGGTGAGGTGTATGAGCCTCTGGTCGATGATCAATGGCCACACAACCCCCATTTTGCCGAAAATAGCCATGAATGACCATTTTCAATAATACCGAGGCTAACACGTACGATTTTTAACCAAGAAATGGTCTCCACCAGAAATCCAAGAATGTGATCTATGGCAAGGAAACATATGTGGGGTGAGGTGTATGAGCCTCTGGTCGATGATCAATGGCCACACAACCCCCATTTTTCGAAAATAGCCATGAACGACCATTTTCAATAATACCGAAGGCTAACACCTACGGATTTTTGACCAAGAAATGGTCTCCACCAGAAATCCAAGAATGTGATCTATGGCAAGGAAACATATGTGGGTGAGGTGTATGAGCCTCTGGTCGATGATCAATGGCCACACAACCCCCATTTTTCGAAAATAGCCATGAACGACCATTTTCAAAATACCGAAGGCTAACACCTACGATTTTTACCAAGAAATGGTCTCCACCAGAAATCCAAGAATGTGATCTATGGCAAGGAAACATATGTGGGTGAGGTGTATGAGCCTCTGTCGATGATCAATGGCCACACAACCCCCATTTTTGTCGAAAATAGCCATGAATGACCATTTTCAATACCGAAGGCTAACACCTACGATTTTTGACCAAGAAATGGTCTCCACCAGAAATCCAAGAATGTGATCTATGGCAAGGAAACATATGTGGGGTGAGGTGTATGAGCCTCTGGTCGATGATCAATGGCCACACAACCCCCATTTTGAAAATAGCCATGAATGACCATTTTCAATAATACCGAAGGCTAACACCTACGATTTTTGACCAAGAAATGGTTTCCACCAGAAATCCAAGAATGTATCTATGGCAAGGAAACATATGTGGGGTGAGGTTATGAGCCTCTGGTCGATGATCAATGGCCACACAACCCCATTTTTGTCGAAAATAGCCATGAACGACCATTTTCAATAATACGAAGGCTAACACTACGATTTTTGACCAAGAAATGGTCTCCACCAAAATCCAAGAATGTGATCTATGCAAGGAAACATATGTGGGTGAGGTGTATGAGCCTCTGGTCGACGATCAATGGCCACACAACCCCATTTTGGAAAATAGCCATGAACGACCATTTTCAATAATACCGAAGGCTAACACGTACGAGTTTTTAACCAAGAAATGGTTCCACCAGAAATCCAAGAATGTGAATCTATGGCAAGGAAACATATGTGGGGTGAGGTGTATGAGCCTCTGGTCGATCAATGGCCCACAACCCCCATTTTTGTCGAAAATAGCCATGAATGACCATTTTCAATAATACCGAAGGCTAACACCTACGGATTTTTGACCAAGAAATGGTCTCCACCAAAATCCAAGAATGTGATCTATGGCAAGGAAACATATGTGGGGTGAGTGTATGAGCCTCTGTCGATGATCAATGGCCACACACCCCCATTTTTTGTCGAAAATAGCCATGAACACCATTTTCAATAA
>JAOPSE010003129.1:0-60526 GCA_029449295.1 Zea luxurians | reverse complement strand
TCGTCCTCGACTGTAGAGAAACCCCTGCAACCAAGGCCCTAGAATTTATAGAAATAACCCGAGCTCTCTGGTATTTGTATCCGCAGTCCATAAATTCCAAATTCATAAAATAAGTGTTAAAAATATATAAAAACTTGTTTATTCCATAAATCATCATTTTAACTCCGTTTTAGTCCATTCAAATTGCGTTGGTTTCATAAAAATTTTCTAAGCAGTACTAACATTATTTATAGCATATCAAGTACTTTATACTTAGATTTATTTAACCTATGGTTAAGTAGACTAACTCTTCTAATCAAGGACGACATATCTATAGTTATAATTTTATTATAATATGATTTCTAAATAAATTATAATCTGGATTAAAGTTTACTTAACTATTAGGAGTATAATTTCTCATACGATGTATATTAACTAATTTATATTATAGTTTAATATTTAAAACACATTTATCTTCCATAAATCATAACTCCTTAATCGTAACTCCGATCTTAGTAATTCTCGATCCCGCGATCTCGTAGAAACGCGTAGATCACTATTACGCAGTATATTCTTATGTTGGTGTGATGTTAATTTTGTCTATACCATGTTTGTTTGTATTGCTACGACTAGTAGTGAGGTCACGAGGATTTGAAGAATCACCCTGGTAACTGGAATCTCAAGTGCCAGGCAAGTTGTGCCCTTGACCACTTTTTACCCAATAATGTTCTTTAATATCACTTATCCATGCATAGGTTAATTTTGATGGGACCAATAGGTCACCCTAGATTGTTTATCTCATTACCTTGTTTACCCCTGAATCACTTGGGTAGTTTGCTATTGCTTTACATGGTTTTGGGATAATCATTTATTACCTCTATGTTCCAATTCTTTTGTTATTCTATTTATGTTCATGTTGAGATCATTAATGTTAATTGGAACATAGAGCTTAACTTGAGTAACACGTGCCACCACAAGGGTTTAATGGGACGCCCTTGGCTGATTAATTAGGAAAGCTAGTGGAAGACTACCTTACCGAAAGGGGCAAGGGCAGTAGGGGAGTGGTCAGTGTAGGGAGGTCCTTGCTTGATTTGCTGCGATGGTGGTCAGACAAGAACCCTGCATTAGAACTTCCTATAAACTGTAGCGGGTTTTCGGAAGCTAGTGGAACTTTGTAAAGGCCTCGTAGTGTTGCCCTGTCGCGCTTCCTAGGTAGAGGTGTATGGGATTCGCGACCCCTTGGCAGATGGGTAACATGACTTGTGGGTAAAGGGTACAACCTCTGCAGAGTGTAAAACTGGTATACTAGCCGAGCTCACGGTCATGAGCGGCTCAGGACTCTCTGATGTTTAAATATGGAACTTAAATTCAATTTTGTCATTTGCATTGCATGGGTTGTTATTAATTTTGTTCTATTACTTTACTTATGGTTTGGTATTTACTTACACTTAGTAACTGCTAATAAAATTTTGACCAACTACTTAAAAGCAATGCTCAGCTTTAACCCCTATCATTGATTAGCCTTACACATCACATGAACTCACACCTTTGTGAGTTTATGTCCACTGGTTCCCCACAACTTGTTGAGCTATGATCATGTGTGAGCTCACCCTTGCTGTCTCACACCCCCCACAGGAGGAGAGCAGGTGGTTCAGGAGGAGCCACAAGGCGAGGAGTATGATCTGATCTAGGTGCGTTTCTCAGTTGACATTGGCGCCGACGATCCTTAGTTCGTTTTATCCTTATTATTTTATTTTGTAATAAGTCTTCCGCTATGTAATAAATACTCTGATGTTTTATGACATTTATCTTTACACTGTATTATATATGTTGTCTTCTTGGCGCATGTATGAGATGCACCTGGCTTTGTTCCTTAAAGCCGGGTGTGACAGAAGGTCCAAAAAATACCTTCCCTTTGCTAGAATTGCAACAGTCAATGATAGACGGGACCCTCCAATTTGGAGCGCACTGGGCGTATAAATAAGAACTCACCCGAGCACATTTGGTACGCTACTTGCCGCCTGCTTTGTTTGCTCAATTTTTTAGCTCTTGCTTACCAACGCTTGCTTAGTTTCTTAGACTTCCTAAGCTTCGGTTTTAAGGACACATTTTCGTGATTTCTGAAGATAATATGTCTCAAGACAAAAAATTTGTTGCTGAGACGAAGCTAAGCGAAGAGGAGAAGCTCCTTAAGGAGAAGACTGCTGGATTTGTTGAGTCAATAGCAAAAACAAATACAGAGAAGATTACTAAGGAGATTCTAGAAGGCTTATCTGAAGATACTGATGACAGCGACAGCTATGATGCAGAAAGTGGAGGCGAAGACTCTGAAGATCGGCCCTGGCGACCAAGTCATGCAGTCTTCGGGAAATCAACTATCAAACAAAGTCATCTTGATAATATGAGAGGAAGGTATTTCGAGATATGTCTATTGTGAGGGCTGACGTAGACAGGGCCGTTCCTGCTCCCGAAGAAAATGAAGTTGTGATCTACCGAAGCTTCTTCAAAGCTGGGCTTCGGTTCCCGTTGAGCAAATTTGTTGTTGAAGTTTTAAAGACATACCAGATTTTCGTTCACTAGATTACTCTCGAAGCAATTATTAGAATGGGGATCTTCGTCTGGGCTGTGAGAAGTCAAGGTCTAGAGCCAAGTGCAAAATGTTTTTGTAGTATGCATGAACTTTCGTATGAGACGAAGCCCTGGGGTAAAGAACAGTATCATAACAATTTTGGTTGCTATAGCTTCGTGCTCGCTCTGGCTCAAGCTACCCACCCAACTTTCGGAAGAGGTGGCCCGGGGCCTGGATGGAAGAGTTGTTTTATGTGAAAAATGATTTGAAGGCAAGAGAAGACATTAAAGAGATCATCATGTGCCCCATCTGGTCGCGCTTCAGCCTCCAAAAGCCGAAGGTAGAGATTGATGAGGCAGCCGAAGCATGTCAAAGGGCCTTCAGCACAGTTTGCGCTTTTATTGGGACAAGAGACTTAGTCCAAGCACATGTAGCCTACAGGATATGGCCACTGATAGACAGCTGAAATGCCAAAGAAACCATTACTAACCCTAGCGAAGGTGGTCTGATTCAATTAAAATATACCTTCAGGTTTGGAGACCAGTTTTGCCGAGCTAGATGATGACTGGCTGAAGTGTGTTGAAAATACTAGCGATGAGTTACTTGGAGCATATTCCAAGTCTGAAGATAATGCCCTATCTGCGGCCTTCGGGAGCCGAAAAAAGAAAAGATTAAATAGAGTTTTTGATGCTATTGGATTTGTGTATCCTGACTATCGCTACCCGCCACGGGGGCAGAAAAGAAAGGGTGCAACTTCTGGAAAGGTTGTTGCTTCGGCTATTCCAAGCGAACCTGCGCCGAAGAGGAAAAAATTGAAGGTCCTTACCCATCGACCGCGCTACATTGAAACGGCCATAGTGCCTGAGTTTGGCGGGGAAGCCTCTTCGGTTACTGAAGCGAAAGAACCTGCCCCTCCCATGTAGAAGACTGAAGAGCCAGCTACAATGTCGAAGGCACCCTCAGCCAAATTAGCTGAGCCGAAGACTGATAATATTGAGGAGACAAGAGAAGGGACGAAAACATTAGAAGTTTTAAGCCCTTCGGCAGAAGTGACAGTGCCGAAGACAAAAGGTCTTGCGGCGACCCCCAAGAAAAAAGGATGCCAGTGTGCTAGATGTGCTGGAGACGGTAAAGGCTTCAAGTTCTATTCCTTCAGGAAAAATTGCCGAGGCTTCGAAAATACAAGTCGAAGCTGAAACAAGACCGGCCAAAGTTGAAGGTGCAGTGAGCCAAGCTAGTGCCGAATCAGACCTTCAGAGCGATATAAACAACCTTTAGAAATTGAGAAAAAGGCAGCAGAGGAAGAGGCTACAGAGCAGAGTTTGCCTGAGAAAATTGTCACTCCTACTCCCGAAGCTTTGAAAGAAAATATTGAATATATTATCCGTCATGCTTCGAGAAAAAAACTCTCTAAAGAAGAAAGAGAAGCTCAACACTATGCCCAGAAGCTGAAATATCCAAAGGGGGCATTAGTATTCAACGGTAGCGGAGAAGAAGATTTCTTGTATTGTCTCCCATACAACAAGGAGATTTCTGTCTGCCAGGAGATGAGCAGAAGCTTCGGATTCCCGACATTAGAAGATGGGCTTTCAGTATTGTCGAAAGATGAATTTGCCGACAGTTTAGCATATAATAGTATAAAGGTGTGAAAATCAATTTTTTGTACTTAAAAACGAATTTTCATTTGCTTATACTCAATACCGTACTTCTTTTGCAGGGCTGATCCTTAGCAATGCCCTCAGGGCAGAAAAATATGAAGACGAACGATGCACTATAGCTCTGAACAACCTTCGTTCAGAAGTAATTGAACTAATGAACAAAAGTCTTGAAAAAGATAAAATATTAATTTCATTGGTGAGCAAAATAAAAGAAGACGAGGCTACTTCCAAAGCCCAAGCTGAAGCCCAGAAATGAAATTGAAGACCTTCAGAAACAGCTGGCTGAAGCCAAATTAAAATGCGCTGTTGCCGAAGCTGAACAAGATGCCAGTGATTACTGGAAAAATTATTGTGAAAAAACAGTTGCAGAGCTTCGCGCATCAAAACAGAGATGTTTTGAAAAATCTGTGGAGTGCGTAAAAAATATAAATAGCTTCGCCAACGTGGGCGCGTACTCAAGCGAAGACAACTTCATATTGGGCGATCCTGAGGGCGTAATCGAGTGGATCAGCAGCGAAGCCAAAGCCTTTGAGGAGATTTTGAGTGACCGCGGGACGTCTGCTTTCTCTGGTGCTAGGGGAGTTGCAGCCATTCTGGAGAAGGTAGGTTGTGAACATGTTAAAACCTTGGCTCAGGCCGAAGCTGCCCTCTCCATTGATGATACGAAGGACCCCTCGGCCAAAGCAAGCTTAATGGGCAGAAAGTTTTTCACTGATATGGGAAAATGGCAGCCGAGGGATGGCCCATGAAATAATGAAGAAGAGTGAAAAAGATATTCATGATGCTCGAGAAGCAACAAAAGCAGCTGAAAAAGCTGCGGAACTCGAAAGACGGATATGTATTACTTAATGGCTTTTAACTTTGTTGTTTATTTTTGTGACTTCGAACTAATTTATGTCTTCTACTACAACTGAACTATCCTCTCCCAGAGCCATTCGACCCACTGGCCGACCCAGAGACAAAGAAGGCAATAGAAATTATTAATATGGCCGAAGCTATTGTAGATGAAGTTGTCACCAAATTACTAACCGAAGCTGCAGAAAAAGTCCTGAAAGAAGAAGAATAGCAATTTGTAAAAACATTTCTAGAATATTAATGTAACATTGCTGAACTATGCTTGTAATATTTGGTGCTTATATGTTTTGAATGTAATATATGAATGGTTTGTAATTCATTTCTTTGCGATGCATGAAACTTTTATGTACATACCGTTTTTGAGCCTTCGGCGAAAAAAACACCTTCCCTTCTTTTCATGCTTCGTAAAGAAGAGCTTTTATACTTCGTTAAAAATCCTCCAAGCATCGTAAAAACATTAATGCTTTGTCAACAATAGATTTCTTCCTCCACATCAGAGCTGATGAAGCTGTATTTCTTCAAAACTTATTTTATGCCTTAGCACAATTTCACTTTTTTGAAGCATTCCGAAGGTCAACATTGTATCCCCTTCTTGTGCCATTGATGCAGTATGATGTACGATGTTATGTTATGCGAAATGATATTTATGCCAAAGACACACACTCACACCCCCATAGTGGAATACATAATCTCTTTGCCGCTTATTTTTCGGCTTCACCGCTTATTTTCTGGTGTATCAGCGCTCACTTTTCGCTGTAAGTTCTACATTCCCTTAGGAACGTCTTTTGAACTTCTTTGCCTTCTATTTCGGCGGTATTCGCGTTGACTTTTCGCGCTTCTCCTTATATTTCGGTGGCATTTGGCTCTGCATTCCTTTGGAACGACTTTTGAGCAGAAAACTTACACTGCACTCCCTTAGGAACGACTTTTTGTAGCTTCGGCAAACTTACACTGCGTTCCTTAGGAACGACTTTGGTAGCTTCGGCGATACTTGCAATGTGATTATAGCCCCGCATTCCCTTAGGAACGACTTTTTGTGCTTCAGCAATTTTTTATCTTCGTGAGTCTGGAGAAGATATATTTCGCTATGGCAAGAACGAAGCTATTACAAGAAATTGAAAATGGCAGGAAAACTAGGTTTACAATAATTGTTCCTTAAAAAAAGAAAATGTCAATGAATGTAAAAACTGTTTCAGGGGTAGGATATCTCTCAATACATATGTTCGATTCTGGCACAGTACTATTGATTGTGCGAGCTTCGGACTCCTCCCTGAAATCTCGCTGATGATGAGTTTGTTGACTCCCTTCTGGCTGCTGGCCTCGTGAATATGCAGGTTGTAGTGGTGGCGGAGGTGGAGGCTGTGGCCAAGATGCTTGTGGCTGGCTAGCCGAAGCAACAGAAGCTGCAGGATGGTTACCCACATACTCTGGTATGTAAGGTGAGTGATACGAAGCAGTGTGCATGATCTGCTTCGGCTGGTTCTGCTGAGCTGCGGCTTCTGCTATTTCCTTTTATTTCTGAATGGTGACATGGCACATCCTTGTAGTATGGCCCTTGTCCTCACCACAGAATAAGCAATAAATTTTTCTAGGTTGATCCCCAAACCTTCCTCCGAAGCCCCTGGTGCCTCTGCCTCTTGGAGCCGACGGCCGGAAAGAGCTTTTGCTGCCCAAAGCTTGCGAGGAATACTGTGGCCTCTGTTGTTGACTTCCTTGTCATCACTCTGAGTAGAGTTGTGAATTGACCTGACGTGCCTCAGATGGATTCCTCCGAAGCCCCTGGTCATTTCAGAGAACCTGTATGCTTCCTCCCTTCTCTGGCGGAAGGCATTGTCAGCTCGGATGTACTCATCCATCTTTGGAGCAGCTTCTCCAGAGTCTGTGGGGGCTTTCTAGCAAAATACTAGGCAGTTGGTCCTGGACGAAGCCCCTTGATCATGGCCTCAATGACAATTTCATTGGGCACTGTAGACGCTTGTGCTCTAAGACGCAAGAACCTTTGGACATATGCCTGGAGGTACTCTTCATGTTCTTGTGTGCATTGAAACAAGGCCTGAGTTGTGACTGGCTTCGTCTGGAAGCCTTGGAAACTTGTCACCAGCATATCCTTGAGCTTCTGCCACGAAGTGATGGTGCCTGGCCGAAGAGAAGAATACCATGTTTGGGCCACATTCCGAACTGCCATGACGAAAGACTTGGCCATGACAGCTGCATTGCCTCCATATGAAGATATGCTTCATAACTCATCAAAAACTGCTTCAGGTCTGAATGCCCATCATACATGGGAAGCTGAGGTGGCTTGTATGATGGGGGCCATGGGATAGCCTGCAGTTCTGCTGCCAATGGAGAAGCATCGTCAAAAGTAAAGGTATCATGATTAAAGTCATCATACCATCCGTCGTCGTTGAACAGGCCCTCTTGATGAAGCTCCCTGTGTTGAGGCCTTCGATCTTGCTCGTCTTGAGCAAGATGTCGTACTTCTTCAGTGGCTTCGTCGATTTGTCAGAAATCAGACAATGTGTTCATGCAGTGCTTCATTAAATGTGTTGATTATGATGCCAGAAATCAAAGCCTTCCATGAATTCCAACAGATTAATTCTCGATGTTAATGTTGGGGTAAACTATCAACATACCTATATCATATTCATATACACAATGGTATCCCAAATATACTGACTCCATTAATTTTGTTTATTGCAGTCACTACTAAATTTTGAGGAACAGGAACGGCACAGCCAAAACCCACTACCTTTTGATGAATCTGTCCTACACACATTTTTGGACAATACATTGCCCGAGACAGACAAATTGGATAAATGCAAAGCTGTAACAATCGTATTAAAATTTACAAACATAATTTATGTTAAATGGTACATATCAAATCTTCACGCATAACCGTATATGTTTCTGTTGATCTACATGTTTTTTACACGATCAGATCATGATTCCCATGGTAAGCAGGGGGCACTAGACATTGTATGTTGTCAATACAGTCAAACGGTGCATTCACATTTTAGATTCTAATCCCTATGGCCCAAAACTTGGTGGTACTACTTGGAAGGATTACCATTTTGCCCAAATGGACTTAGGTGGCAGGAAGTTACCATGGGCTAAGGTTATTATGAGCAGGTTAAACAAAGCCCTACAACATGTACGCCCTAGGTCATGTTTTCCAAAATTTGGCAACTTCACAATTGACTTGTCCCCAAACTGTCCTACCATGGAAGCAGGATCCAATGATTGTGGGTTTTATGTTATGGGATACATTATCTTTTATGACTGCGTCGAAGGATCTCTCTAGTCAGACATAGAAGCAGTCGTACAAATTTATCGGTTCATTTTATAGTTGGCCCCAAAGCAACATATGGTACACATGTATATCTAACACAATTTTTATTGGGCAGGGCAACACTAGGGAGATACGGTCTCTTGTGCTGCATTACATCACATTCCATCGCAAGAACAAAGCCATCTCGCTGCTTGCAGACATCCAAAGATTCAAGGTCTAATGGATGTAGTCTAGTTTAGATATGTTACATATTGTGTATACAATGGTTCCATAAACTTCAGCTGAGTTATGTGCGTATACTATGGCAATGACGGTAGACGTTTCTTATGTTATGTCAATGACAACCTGGGGAACAGTGATGTCTAAACTGGATAAATGTACCCTATGTGTTTTAACTTCATGTGTGTTTTCTCAGCTGATTCTGCTAATTTTTTTCACAATTTTATGTTGTTAACAGCATCGTGTTATGCTTATTTTTTTCAAGTTTATGCTATAATCATCACCGTTTATGCTGGAAACATCACTTTGTACATTTATAAGCTTCACCGTCTCACAAGTTTATGCACTAAAACAACACCGTGTTATGCATATTTTTTCATAAATTTATGCTATATACGTCAACGTGTTATGCCATAAACATCTCGCAGTACATTCATAAGTCTACATATCTAAATAATGCTTACGATACCTTTCACCTACATTTATGTTATTATGCGTACATATTATGATGTTGTATGTGCCTTGGAAATTTAAATTACGATTCACAATTACATCTAGAATACCATTTTTAACTTATATTTCCAGCATACTGTATGTCGTTCATTCATTTGCATCACTAGTTACAACAGTAAACAAACCCATTGTCTCATAAATCTTTTGGTATTCTACTCCCTACCAGATGATTCATCATCTCCGACATACACCATTCGTTTTTTTGATGTTGATGTCTCATTCCACTGTGGTGCTGCACCTCCGATTTTGTTCCTTGAACCAGGAGGTTGTCCTCTCTTGCGTCCAGCTAGGTAAGCCAATCGAACCCTATTATCCTCTATAGTTAAACACGTACGACTGTTGTGACCATCAGCGATGCCACATTTTTGGCACTTCCTGCTCATCTTCTTAGCTCCTTTCGCGCCCAATTTAAGAACTTGTTGCTCACTACTTTTGATAGTTCTTCCCTTTGGCTTGGCCTTATCTGGTCTTGCTAAGTTTACACATTCCCTATGAAACTCCAGTTTCTACAAATCAAAGATATTAAGTCAGTTTTCATTTTCACATACTAATCATATATTATAGCAATGTTATTACCTTTCTAGCTTCAACATCCGTAGCACTACTATCAACCAGACGCATATGAGTGTTATGTTCCAATGTTAATATCGGCATATTACATTGTACATCGTTAGTACTGCACTCATTTGTATTAGACCCCATTACAATTTCCTGTGAAATAACACAAAACCAGTGAAGACACAAATGCTAAATAGCAGCATAAATAATACATTATAAACGACTGTTGCATATCTCGTTCACAGCATCTACATTGCGTAAATTATCTCTAGTTACGTCTTCTGCTTCATACGCTTTGACCTATATCATTTAAATTACAAACATGGATCATCATCGACATTTCATAATTTTGTATTCATAATAACACGATGTGCGTACCTGGATGTCATCGCCAGCACTGGTTCCACAACTCTCACCAGTACCTATATCAGGCTCCACACGCATCAATAACCCTAGTAGTTCGTCCATCATCTCTAGGGCTCTATCATTCCCAGCTTTAGATAGACTCGCATGGTGTACCTTCATTGCCTTTTTAAGCAACTTCTTCTGTCTATATGATCTAGTTTCTCCATCCTTTCCTTTCAAATTTCTATCGTCTTGAAAAAGCCACATCTTGTCGCGCGGAGTATGTGTATCGTTGCAAAATGTACTCACTCGGGATCCTTTCAATTTGGAGATGCATGAATGCGCGTACAAGATGAACACAAAATAGGCCTATAATTGATTAACCATACAATAAGTCATATATTTGTCGCAAACCTTGTTATATAATACTAATTCATCATTTCATATAGGAATATTCTTTTAATATATCACACCTGTATGCTCCCAATGCTTGCACTCACATGAATACTTCCCGGCATCCACATCAGCCCTTATTTTGAATTGGTGTTGTCCCCAAACAATTTTATTTGATCTTGTAGTATGTTTCATCACCCAATCATTTACATCACCCTCTGTATCACGGTCTATTCGGTATGCAGTTGCATATTTTACGGTCTCCTGGAACCTTGTCATTACAGCTCTAGTGTATGCCCTCACAACTCTTATTTCAAACATAAACAATGTAGTTGTATCCTTTTGACCCTGCAAATTACACAATACTGTATTAATCCCCATTTTTTAAATAGCATAAAACATATGTTTATCATTTTTGTCACTTACCATGCATCCTAGTGCCTCTTTGGCCTCTTTCATCTTCCTACTATGCAGGAGCTTCATCATTTGCTTTGCAAATTCAGGAAGCGGTGTGTTTGCATCCACGTGGGCACTCTTGACCTGCTTGTTCATGCTCTCGCTACGTTGTGTAGAGACCATAAGACCACAATAATCTCTTTTGAAATATGCAGGTACCCAATCTTACGTATTTCATACAATCTGACAAGGGTGTTGTTTTCGTGTAGCTGGAAATCATTTAGCATCATTTGCCAGGCAGCCTCGAACTCCATTTCATTCAATGGATGATGTATTATAGATTGGAACCTTGTCTTGAAATCAATTTCCTCAAATCTTGCATACAATTCATTCAAGTGGGGCATATACCTGTTTTGCACATGCCACAAACACAATCGATGTATTGTGTTTGGGAATACTCTGCCTAGTGCGATTGGCATCGCAGGGTCTTGATCTGAAATCGAAACATTTACATAACATTGTGCAAGTCATTATGATATCATATAGTACGTGCTTAATCAATACGAGCCATTTATTACAACATACCTATCAACATTACTCGTGGTCCGTCACATCCCATGCCTAATGTTTTGAACATATTGAAGACCCACTCGAATGTATCAACTGTCTCGTCTCCTAGTAAAGCAAACGCAAATATTTGCATTGTAGGTGGTGGTTCGAGCCAACAAACATGCCTAATGGCTTATCATACATATTAGTCTTATGTGTAGTATCAAAGGTAACTGCATCACCAAAATCAATGTACTCGGCTTGCTGGCTAGCATCGGACCAAAATATGCTTAAAATCTTCCCTTCTTTGTCCAGTTGAAAGTCAGAAAAAATTTGTGGATTGTCTTTCTTGCATAATGAAAAAAAGATAATAGCTTCGACACATCATTTGCATTTCTTTCCCTTTGCCATGCTTTCTTCCTGAAAAAACATAATGATTATGCACTACATATTTTTAACACATGTCGATTGTTTCAGTAATATATAATAACCATTATTGTCAATGAATAATACACTTACAGGTTACTCATGTCCTGCACGGTTATTGGAACGTTTTTCGGACCACCATGCATTTCTGGAACAAAATCCATAATGCAATGTTCGGACCACCATTGCACTAAGGAACTCCATATAATCATGATCATGAGTTTTGTTGCATTGCAATTGCCCTTTTTCTGTATCTTTCTTCAAGAATTCATAATTATGCTCATAGTTTACCAGATCAATTCGGACGGAAATAACATTCTCTTTAGCATCATCGTAGATTTTTTTAAGTTGCATCCCAGCCTTGCACTGTGTTCATTTCGAACATGTGTTACGCATCCTTGGATTTCTAGCTCCCCTTTCAGCATTCTTTCCTTCCATTGAACAATTCAACCATTTACAATTCTTCCGCTCCCTATATTTCTTCAAAGGAAATCCAACCTCATATGCATATTGACTATAAAAATTATACGCCTCGTCCATGTTACTAAATGTCATACCGACTTTAGGTATCAATCTTATATCAATATTGTCTGGTTGTGCATAGAAATTTAACATTTACGAATCAATGATGACCATATTTAACGTAATATTGCTACAGCATTAAAAAAAGTATACGTAAACTGATATTATCATATTAGAGAGAACTTACATGACTTTGAAGAATGTGAGGTGTGTCTTGTTCATGCGCCCCAATATGTCTCATGGGTATGTTATCTGCTCCTAACACGTCTGCCGATCTTGTGTTGTATTCAATATGTCCAGGTGCCCTCAACGCGCTGGGGAATAACAGATACCGTCTGTGTATCTGGTGATCGCAGACGGTACAGGTTCGATGTCCATGCCAGTAGACGTACCTGTTGATCGATGCACAGACGGCCCCTTCCGCCGCCGTTAACCGACGCCAAAACACGTTCGGTGCTGTCCCTTCCCGCCATTAACCGCCGCCAAGAACACACGGATACGATCGTGGATCTACTGCGACTGTACAGGAAAGGCTAATACAAAGCTACGCCAAAGTCTGTAAAGAAAATTTGATTTCCTTGTACTAATACTACAAACCGTAACCTTGAGCAGAATCTGGTAACTGTCCCTTTATTTTCGCGATTACAACACGGCTTTCCATATCTAAAACCGATCAAGATTTACATACTGCATGGTTTATGCTGTCAAGTACATGTCTTTATGCAGTCGTAAACGTTGTACACAGTGTCATATTCGTTCCATGTGATTCGGGCGTCAAAAGATTCCTTTATGCATGGTTTATGCACCTTTATCCATATATATATGCATTCGTATATTGTCTTACGCATATCGTCCTGGATTCTTGGCTGTCGACTGCATGGCTGACGCAAGCACGCGGGTGCTGGGCCGACCGCGTCCTGGCTGGGGCTTCCCCTGCTAATGGAAGCCCAGGGCTTATTACCTCAACCCTATATATATATATTGTATATTAGGAGCCCTGGGCTTCCAATAACTAAAGGAAGCCCAGGCTAGACAGTGCAATCCGGTCGAGCCGGACCGGGTCCAGACGTCTATAAAAGAAAATCCGTAGTGCTAGGGATCAGTTTTTCACGCCCTATCTCGATTCATTAGCGACGGCGATTGCCCAGTAGCGCACGCGGCGGTGGACCCCCGGTCAGTGGCTGCGGTGGTCGCGGCTCCTCGACCTGACATGCGGTGGCGACGGTTCCTCGATCCGAAGTAGAGGCAGCGATTCCTAGGCCGGTGTCGGCGGCCCCGATCCAGAGGGCGAGTGACGACAGTGCCCTTGTGCGGTGACGGCGGTTCCCAGGCCGGTGGCCGCAACTACATTACCTCGACGCGCGGTGGCGGAGTTCCTGATCCGGAGTAGTGGCGGCGGTTCCCCGATCCAGAGGGCAAGCGAAAGCGGGGCCCTTGTGCGGGCAAGCGGCGGCGGCCCCGAAGCCCCGAGAGGCGGCACTTCTAAGGCCGGCGAGCAAGCGACGCCCGTCGACGTGCGAGTAGCGACAACGACGCAGACGCGATGTTCGAGCGAGCGGCGTCACGGAAGGCGCGAGATGCGCGAAGCGATGATCGCGCGTGACATCCGGCGCAGTTTTCTTTTCGATTATTGTTTTATGCCTACCACATGTATTATTTACGCTAAAAACTGTACGATTTTATACTTGACACGGAGTTCATATATCAGCTTACTGCATGCACATTGGAAAGGCAATTCCTTGATTTATGATGTTCGTAATTTGCGCGCATGCAATGGAAACTCCCACGATTTTGCCATAATTTTTGGATCTGTATAAAAATAGAAACCGCATACATGCGGCTGTCATGTTTTTCGGATCTGTCATAAAAATAGGATCGTAATAACAACCTACTAGAGCTATCAACCTCTCATTAACTCGGTATTTACGCTTATAATTGAGGGATTTTATGCTCAAAACTTAAGGTTTTTACACTCCACTCGGAGATGCGTCCACCAGTGAAGAACATGCCAGATTTTTTACGCAGTGTAAGGAATTGCATAAATACCTACCGTGTAGTATAATTTGTTTCAGTATGCATCATAAACTAGTTCTAATGCGTTTAGCTGCATGACTGTTGGAGGGATCCTATATTTATGAAGGAAATAAAACATTAAATGATTTTTTGTTTCTATGCATGCAATTCATTTTCTTTCATTGCATATTCTTTCCATCATAAATTCGTGTGCATGCAGCTGGTAACAGATTTTTACTCAGTATACCGAATTGCATAATTATCTACACAGTAGCATATTTAGTATATATATCATAAAATGGTCATGAGTCTAGCTACATGGCTGTTGCAGCGATTCTAAATTTATAGAGGAAATAAAGCATTTAAAATAAAAACTGTCACACATATCTTTCCTAAATTTACGCGCATACAAGGGAACTTGTTTGACTCATGCATGCATTTTGCCATAATTTTTGGATCTGTATAACCGCATGCATGCGGCTGCCATATTTTTTCGGATCTACCATAAAAATAGGATCGTAATAACAACCTACTAGAGCTAAACCTCTCACATTAGCTCAGTATATACGCTTATAATTGAGTGATTTTATGCTTAAAACTTAAGGTTATTACGCTCCAACCCAGAGATGCGTCCACTAGTGAACAACATGTCAGATTTTTTACGCAGTGGAACGAATTGCATAAATACCTACACCATGTAGTATAATTTGTATCAGTATATATCATAAACTAGATCTAATGTGTTTAGCTGCATGGCTGTTGTAGGGATATTATATTTATGAAGGAAATAAAATATTAAATACGATTTTTTGTTTCTATGCGTGTAATTCATTTCTTTCATTGCACATTATTTTCATCATAAATTCGTATGCATGCAGCTGGTAACAGATTTTTACGCACTATACCAAATTGTATAATTATCTACACATGGTAGCATATTTAGTAGCAGTATATATCATAAAATGGCTTACGAGTCTAACTGCATGGTTGTTGCAGCGATCCTAAATTTATGAAGAAAATAAAGCATTCAAAAATAAAACCGCCACACATATCTTTCATAAATTTACGCGCATGCAAGGGAACGTGTTTGACTCATGCATGCATTTCCTTTTTTTGCGCGCACAGACGTGGGCGCGGGTGGTGCAACCGATAGACTGGTCCAGTCGGTGCGCTGGGTTGAACCAGGTTGCAGGAGTGATCGGCTGGGCTTCTTTAACTATTGAAAGCTCAGGGCTCCGGTTATACCTGCCCTATATATATATATATATATATATATATATATATATATATATATATAATCACTGAAACAAATGTGAGATAAGTCCACCTTAAATTCTAGGGTCACCTGATAGATCCTCTATTACTAGTAGCAATTGGCCAATTCCGATTCATAGATATAGTTTAAACAAGAATGAAAAATGGCTCTGGTTTAACTATCAGTTCAAACTTAAATCCCAATGTAACGAACGCATCCTCAATTTATTATAGTATACTCCCCTGTTCCCAACAACGCAAGTACCTTGACTATGTAGCCATGCTTGATCATATCTTCCGGCATGGAGTAGCTCCAAAAGGAGCGAGGAGAGGAACGCGCGTGGACCAAAGGTGGTCGTAGTAGTGGCAGTGCAACTGTGCGAACTGCGGTGTGAGAGCACGGGACAAAAGATCGGCCGCTGCCTGCCTGGACCACTAACCGAAATAGGTCAGCAGTCAAGGAGCATGGCGTCAGCCTCGGGACGCAGCGTACTTACGCGCCCACTACCCTTGTTGCCGCCGCGCCATGGACGGACCTCTCGCTGTTGTCTGCTGCAACGGCCGGCCGGCCGGCAGCGGCGAGCATGCTTCGGCCAGCTTTTTCCCGGCCGGCCACCTCTAGCTTTTCTCCCTCTCGACGTACGTCCGGCGTCCGCCCCTGCCTTTTTTTTCTTGGGCGACGTCGCGCCTCCGCGGGTCCCCCCAGCACGGCCATCGTATGCATGCAGGCGATCGCGTACGAAACGTACTGGCCGCCGGATGTCTTTTCGTTGCCTCGCGCGGTCGGGCGGCCGGCTTTCCTCGATCATCTCACGTACGATCGCGCGCGCGCGGCCGAGCTTTGTTTGCATGCAGCAGAGCAGCAGGAGACCAGCAGACAAGCGCACCCTGCTGACAACCCTCGTGCTTCCTACCACTACGGCCACCGCTACATTCCTCCATGATGAGAGCAACCTGCACTGCAGCTACCATTCTTGTTTCTACGTCTACTATGTGTTTACCTAAGCGTACTGAATCTCGGGGCTGTAGTTGGTCGAGATGGATATCACTTTGTTTAATCAATTTAGTTTTTTGGTCGCAGGCCAGCTCAAATCATGCAGCCATATGAGCTCTTTGAAAGGTACCATGCAATGCTCTACGTGCTTTAGGCCTCGTTCGGTTTGGTCGGTTTGGCCCATTCCGGCCCTTATTCGGACAGAATAAAATGACCTGGTTAGGAATTGATTTATTTGTCTAAAAGCTGTTCGTTTCGACTTGAATCAAAGCCAAGAGTGATCCGGTTTGGAGATTTTTCTTCTACCACGGTTCGGTACAAAGCCAGGTCTTCTGACCTCCGGATCCAATCTTAGCGAGTGCTAGTGGAGGACGAAATTGGGCAGCAGCTATCCTGGCCGAAACTGGGTAGCAGCAATCCTGGCCAAAGCGAACAAACGTTCAGTGGACCATCAGTTTTTATTCCTGAGCTAGATCTATCCTTGACCAATTTTGAGTAAATCAGCCGGATCCACCCTATTTGGCCCAGGAACAAAAACGTGTATGTCTTTAATACCGAACAAACGAACGGGGCCTTACGCTTATTGTTAAATGTTAATAAGTTCCCTCAAATAAAGCTCGTCGTGAGCTTCAACTATATCCGGAAGCATGCATCACTGCAGACTTAGACGTGTTTATTTGTTTAACCTCTAGATTATATAATTTAACGTAAATAAATTAAGAGAAAAACAAGCAACACAGATTATTAGGTTGATTATATAATTTAGATATCTAGATTATGATAATCTATAAACAAGTCATTATATATTATATAATACGTAACCTAGATTATATAATCATGAAAGGAAACAAACAAAGCCTTACATCATATGTTGGTGGTGCACCACTGCATCCTGCCGGGCTTTGAACCTGTGCGAAACATTATCACTCCGCCTCAGTGTACAAAACTGGATTTTGCTGATGCTTGCGTTTTTTACTGACAGTTTACAATGTATATGTGTACGTAGAAATAAAATTATAGAATCATAACTATATATGAAAGTCAATTTATTTTTGCTAGCTGTACGTTTTCTAAGTCTACCAAAACTTTTATATTTACACCGGCGGCTCTTTTAACCTACCTCTCCAGTGTAGATTTGAATTGTACTGTGGCGCCACTCTTAAGAGAACATTTCCACATGGGTGCCTCCTCCAATTAATTTTTTTCTTCTATTTTTCGTTTTTTTTCAATTTTTATTTTGCCGAGTGTTTTTTTGCACTTGACAAAGAACCATTTACCGATAAAATGTTTGACAAGTGTAACATTCGGCAAAGACATTGTCGAATGCAAAAAGGTATTTGACGAGTGTCGCAAAGAATACGAGTTCGGGAGTGACAAATAATTCACAATTAATTTCTTTAAACTTTCTTAATGGTCTCGGATATACAAATGATCTAACAAAAGTTATAATAAATGGAAAGATCTATAACTTTATAGTTAACTACCTTTTCAACTAAAAAATCATTTAGGGTAAGATCAATTATTTTAAAAATTGTTATTATAATGTCTCAAATAATCTTGTATGGAGAAACGATCAAAATAAAATTAAGTTAGATCTCAAATATACCTAAAACTTTTTTATCTGGATTCGTTTAGGTCCTCAAATCTCTATTTCCAAAATCTGGTGGCATAAAATAATATGGTAACGCTTATCACGTGTGGTTGCCTAGTTCAGACCTTCCTAGATTTTAAAAAATTGCTGATTTTTAGTTCAGTTACATGTTCTAGAAATTTTTTTAAGTCGGTGGGTTTTTGGTAGCTTCGTTTTTAATAAAACTGCTAGCGTCCCTAAATTTTGTAGTGATGGTTCATAGGTGACGGTAATAAAATTTGTTGATTTCTACTGAAGGTTGATAAAATTAATCGAGGATAAAAATATAAAAAAACCATTGAAACTAAAAGTATTTTCTGTATTAGTGGGCTTTCTATAGAAACCAATGGTGGAAATGCCCGTTGGGGATATCGTTTTAGTTTTTGACAAAGTGGATGTGTAATTAATATGTGATCACGCGATCTGTTGTTCAGTGCTTCTTCGCTTTGGTACTATATCATTTTGGATTTTGGATTTTAAATTTTGAAACGGTTCCCATTATTGTCCTTGTGTGTTTGATTTATGTGATTTAAGCATTTTTCATAATATGCGTGCTTTGAACCATAATTGAGCTTGCGGACGGTCCGGCCCTGAGGCCGGACGGTCCGCGGTCCGGACAGTCCGCGCCTGGGGCCGGACGGTCCGCGCGTGCGCAGAACAGATTAGGGTTCCGAGTTTTGTGTTACGGTTGTTAGCTAAAATCACGGGAAAAGCTCGGAAATTAGTTTGTAAAGGTCCAGCCCCCCTCCTCTATAAATAGAGAGGTATACGGCCGATTTGTAATCAACAATCGAATTAATACAACTTCTATTTCGCATTTTATCTTAGGAGTAGTTCTAGTTTAGCCCTAGTTTAGCCTTCCAATCTCCAAATTCTCCGCCTCTCCTCGACTCTACGTCGATTAGAGGAGTCTAGGTGGTCTACCGAGCCTAGACACCACCTAGGATCTCTACTCCCCGACGGGGTCCCTCCCGGGAGCGAGATCCAGGCGCTGTCGGCGATCTTCCGCCGTCCTGCGTACGCGCGGACCGTCCGGCCTTAGGGCGCGGACCGTCCGGCCGTCAGGCAGGAGCCCTAGCCGCGCACCAGGTCGCGGACCGTCCGGCCCCAGGCCGGACAGTCCGCCCTTGCGCAGAGAGCACCACCGCGCCTCGCAGGCCGCGGACCCGGCCCCTGCGCGGACCGTCCGCCCCTGTGCAGAAGGCACGCCACGGTTCTTGTTGAGTGTTTGGCGCTCCAAAAAGGCGTCAACATACTTTTTGGCGACTCCGCTGGGGACAAAACATCTAGGCTCATCAAATCGGCCCTCAATGGCCGGTTCAAAGGATAGCTCTGATATTTCTCTAAGCAACATCATAGAGCCGACTTGGGAAACCTTGCCGGCTGACGAGCAGCTCCAGTTTGAGGAGCACAAGGAGCGGATGATCCAGGAGGCGAAAGCAAAGTTCTTGGCCAACTTCAAAGTGGACAGGAACAACAAGGTCGTCCGACATCGGGCGACGGATCCGGCTTCGCTCCAACCCACGCCAGATATCCCCAATGTAAGTAATACCAACGACCTGCAATCTCTTAGAAATTATGTAGAAGATCAGCATGAACAAATGCAGAACATCATAGGGGGTATGCAAAGCGATCTAAGAGACTAGTACGTGCATTTGATAAATCTAGTACCGCAAATTTTCCTTCGCACGAGGTTGAGTTAGGAGATAACGCGCGTAACACATCGGCTACAGGTTGTCACGACCAGTCAAACCCCTTTATGGGATGCCGATGGACACATACCCTAAGCAACCGCAAATCGCAGCAAACCAGCCGATCTGCACATGCCCGGACCGTCCGCACGTGAGCGTGGACCATCCGGGCCAACAGCAGTCGGGCCTATTTTTAATGAGTTACCTAGATATGCGCCCGAGCCACCACATATGACACAGAACCCAAACTACCCAGTCGGACGGTCCGCATACAATGACGGACGGTCCGCATATGACCACGGACGGTCCGGGTACATATCCTGACAGTCCGCGCATGAGTCTTTGAGGAGGATTATTACCTGAATCCTCGCCCGTCCCAGCAACACTTCCCATCACATTATGCAATGCACCAGCCCATTAATTCAGGATCCAGAGCCCAAGAAAGCTTTCCGGCCCACCTAAAAGGCCGGAAAGAAACGATCAAACCTATGAGCCATATAGCAAATGGAAATACACCACGTAGCTCAAACCAATGGGGGGAACGACAACATACTAATATGCAACCAACCCCACCTATGTTTGACCAGAGAGCCGGTGGTCTTGCACCGGCTGCCATTGATATAGTGAGGGAAGAAATAGCCGGGGCGTTCCGAGATAAGCTCGGAGTAAGCATGGTCCCTGGGGGGCAATCATATCGGAAACCTTATGACAGCCGATTTGATCACCACCCGTACCCACAGGGAACTAGAATACCGAATTCGCAAAATTTTCGGGTGATCAAGGGAAAAACACGCGCGAACATATAGGCCAGTTCTTAGCATAATTAGGAGAATTGGCAGACACAGAGGCATTTCGCGTGCGTTTATTTTCATTATCGCTAACAGGAACCGCGTTTGCATGGTATGCCACTTTACCTCCCAATTCCATTTCATCATGGGGGGGTCTAGAACAAAAATTTCATGATCATTTTTTCTCCGGTGATTATGAATTGGATTTGGTAGATTTAGTGTCATTGCGACAGACAAAAGACAAATCGGTTAATGATTACATCCGGAGATTCCACGATACAAGAAACCGATGCTTTCAAATTCATTTAGCAGAAAAACAGCTAGTAGGATTAGCCTTTAATGGTCTACGATATTATTTAAAAGAGAGATTAGAAGGCATCCAATTTTTTACACTAGCACAGTTACACCAGAGGGCTTTGGCTTGCGAAAGCCGGAGCAAAGAAACTGCTAAACAATGCGTCACAACGTACATATAGTAGAATGCGACCAAAGTAGCTCAGATGACGAATCAGCAGAAGTATATGCTGCTGAAATGATTTGGCCAAAACAGGCCAAACGGCTTGTTCCTCCTTGCAGCCGGTTCAAAAGAAACGGCAAGAGGAGGTTAAGTTTACGTTTAATGTTGGTAAATGTGAAAATATTTGACGAATTACTCAAAAATGGCAATATTAAAATAAATCACACTGTTCCATCCGCCGACGAGCTAAAACGTCGTGCATACTGCAAGTGGCATAACTCATTTTCTCATGCCACTAATGATTGTAATGTATTCCGACGACAGATTCAATCGGCCATTAATGAGGGACGATTGAAATTTCAGGAAATGCAGGTGGATACAGAGCCCTTTCCAATGAACGTGATCGACTTTGAGGGCAAGAAAGTCCTGGTTCGGCCAAACACGGCCGATAAAGGCAAAGGCAAAGAGGCAATCGGCAATTCTAAAAAGGCCGATGAAGATCATAAAGTTTCTTGCAGGAAAGTGGTAGCCGAGAAGACTCCGATGGAGGGGAGACCCTAAAGGTGACCATCACAGCCTCCATTACTGGGGGGCAAGCGCAGACAGGGAGACAGATGCAGGAACCCGTGCTACGTATCCCGGACGGTCCGGCACGTAGGCGCGTACGGTCTGGGACCCCACCGGACGGTCCGGAGAGCTCCGGCGGACGGTCCGGCCGTATTCAGGACTTACAACGGCCACGTACTTTCAAACCACGACGACCAGAGATAGGTACGTGGAAAACAAATACATTCAAGGCAGCTGGTCGGTTGGTTAAAGCCGACCCAACTTTTGATAATTATTGTCTAAATACGTAAAAAAGAAGGCCGGCCCCAGTGACCGGCCAGCAAAGCGACCCCGCTCACCCATTCATGAGCAGCGCCAGGTCAGGCCGATTGGACCACCCCACCAATCGGGAGAAATGAAAGGTACTATACAAGTGAGACCTAACTTACCTGCATGGACACCTCCACCTCCATATCCACCTATGCCATATCCATACACATATTTACCTCCGCCATATGTCCCAAATCAAATGTGGGGCATGCCACCGTATCCATTTGGGATGCCACAGTACCCGCCTGGGGGGCACCCCAAACATCTGTTTTTGATAGGTTGACGCCACCGTTCAAGACCGATTAAGCACTGCTCAATCCGGTCACCAGGCACAAACCCAACAGGATTGCCGGACTACTCGGCCTTCAAGGCCGACCAATCCGGCAGGGGGGCATATGCCTGTAGCAACTCAAAGAACAACAAAAAAGGACATCATCAAATAGGTACTTCAGATGTTGTCATATAGGGAGACAATAAAGGGCCAATGATTTCGGCGAATCGGCCAACACAACCGAAAAGGATACGGCTACCATCAAAACAGCCGATCCAAAATACTCCATGCCTCGATGGTGCCTAGCGGGATTGACACGATCCCAAAAGAGAAAATTACAGCGCCTAAGAGCAAAGGAGAGCCAGGAGAAGGAGGCGGAAAAGACATTTAATGACACACATCCACTATACCCGCCACCGCAAAAGAAATGGAGACCGAAGGCCGTTGAGAAAAAACAAACGGCCACAGAAATAGAAAGTCAACCTGCACCAGGTGCGGACCGTCCGGCCCCCACGCACGGACCGTCCGCCGTTCACCAGGAAGCCTCTGGACAACCTGCACCAGGCACGGACCGTCCGGCCCCGCGTGCGGACAGTCCGCCGTTCACCAGGAAGCCTCCAACGACACGACAACATCAATGGAAGAGGACGACCTGCTGGAGAAGACCTGGTCGACTACGAGGCTTCTCCAGAACGCCCAGGTATGGATGTAAATATTATTACATTTTTCTGCCGATTGTACTATCATCGGCGACGATGAATCTGTTGTTGCACAGTTTGATTTTGGTCCTAAAGAAGCCGCCTTTACTAAACCAAAGGAATCGGTAAATCATTTAAAGCCGCTCTTCGTGCGCGGTCACATTGATGGAATACCGATTGCTAAGATGTTGGTAGATGGAGGGGCGGCTGTAAATCTAATGCCTTATTCATTATACAGAAAATTAGGAAAACAAGATGACGAACTTGTCAAAACCAACATGACCTCAGCGGTGTTGGGGATAGTTCGATTAAAGCTAGGGGAGTCACGTCCGTTGAATTAACCATCGGGACTAAGACCCTTGCTGCTGCATTCTTCGTCGCTGATGTAGAAGGAAATTACAGTTTAATTCTAGGCAGAGATTGGATTCATGCCAATCAATGTATACCTTCTACATTACATCAAATGTTAATACAATGGGTAGGCGATGATATAGAACAAGTACATGCTGATGTATCGGCCTGCATCGCTGTGGCCGATGCTCTTGTACTCTGGACTTATGAGACTGCTACATGTCTCACAGGAGTAGATTTTTTCTGATTATCAGTTCATAAGTATAGATAAGAAAGGTTTCATTCCTGTAATGCTAGAGCCGATGGAGAATCGGCTAAATCCTAAATAAAGTTTAAATGATGAATACACACAAAGTTCATGAGTCGTTAATCACGGACAATTCGGCTCTCAAAGCCGGATGGTCCGGTCTTTCAAAACAGTTCGGACTTTAAGACCGAACATCTACCACAGCGAAAAGATAGTATTACGGATGATCCGGTCCCCGAGACCGGAAAGTCCATCATCACACAAAGATCATCTGATTCCTCTGTGGGGGACATGATAGAGGAATTCAGAGATCTTGATAAACTAGGATAGGGGTTTACATCGGCTGATCCTTTGGAGGAGATTGACATAGGAAATGGTAAAACTCCAAGGCCGACTTTTGTAAACAAGACCCTGGAGACCGATTCTAGAAATGAGATGATCGGTCTATTGAAGGAATATTCGGATTGTTTTGCTTGGAATTACACTGAAATGCCTGGACTAAGCCGAGAGATTGTCGAACATCGGCTGCCTATTAAGCATGGTTTCAGACCTTTCAAGCAGAAAGCTAGAACATTTCGTCCAGATCTTCTCCCACGAATCAAGGACGAAATCCACCGGCTGCTAGAAGCTAATTTTATTAGACCTTGCAGATACGCAGAGTGGGTCTCCAATATTGTGCCGGTGGAGAAGAAGGAGTCAGGTAAGCTTAGAGTATGCATTGATTTCGTAATTTAAATAAAGCAACTCCTAAAGATGAATATCCTATGCCCATAGCCGACACATTAATCAATAATGCATCAGGAAATAGAATTATTAGCTTCCTTGATGGTAATGCCGGATATAATCAGATTTTCATGGCCGAAGAAGATGCGTCTAAAACGGCCTTTATATGTCCAGGCTTCATTGGTTTATTTGAATGGGTTGTCATGACATTCGGTCTTAAAAATGCTGGTGCTACTTATCAGAGGGCTATGAATCCGATCTTCCATGAGTTGTTAGGAAACACTGTGGAAGTCTACATTGATGATATTGTAGTCAAATCGGCTGAGTTTAGTTCTCATATAGCTGATTTGCGCAAAGCCTTTGATAAAATGCGTCGGTATGGTTTGAAAATGAACCCACGTAAGTGCTTTTGGAGTGTCGGCTGGTAAGTTTTTAGGGTTTGTCATCCATGAACATGGTATAGAAATAGATCCTGACCGAATCAAGTCTATTCGGAATATGGGGCCTCCGACTTGTAAGGTCGAAGTGCAGAGGTTTCTCGGTAAGGTGAATTATTTACGAAGGTTTATTTCTAACCTAGCCGGGAAGATTGATGCCTTCACCCCTATCCTTCGGCTTAAGAATGATGCTGAATTCACTTGGGGGGCAGAGCAGCAGGAAGCATTTGATCTCATTAAAAGATACTTGTCTTCGGCTCCCGTGTTAAAAGCACCACAAGTAGGAGCGCCATTCAGATTATACATTGCAGCTGAAGACAAGGTTATTGGGGCTGTTCTGACACAAGAAACTGAGGGGAAGGAGCATGTGGTGACATATCTAAGCCGAAGGTTGGTGGATGCTGAAACAAGGTACACTTTTATTGAAAAGTTATGCTTATGCTTGTTTTATGCATGCACCAAATGTAGATGTTATTTACTGTCTAGTCATTGCACTGTTTCTGGTCAAGCCGATGTAATCAAATACATGTTGCATAACCCAATTATGAGTGGTAGAATTGATAAGTGGGCTTATGCACTCATAGAATATGACTTGGCCTATGAACCATTGAAATCTATAAAAGGCCAAGTCGTAGCGGATTTTATTGTAGAACGTCGGGTTAATGATATTCATGAAACTAGACATGTCATACCTCACTATTACTCCTTGGACTTTATATTTTGATGGATCGGTTTGCAATGAAGGGCAAGGAATTGGCATTGTGCTTGTTTCACCAAGTAATGTCTCCTTTGACTTCTCTAGCCGATTGAAAACTTATTGCACTAATAATCAAGCCGAATATGAGGCCCTCCTATTCGGCTTAGAACTTTTAAATGGTATGGGAGTAAAACATGTGAAGGTATTTGGTGATTCTCAGCTGGTTGTCCAAAAGTGTTAGAAGAATATCAATGTTTTGATAGTACTCTAAATAGTTACCTTGAGAAATGTTGGAGCATAATCCATTCTTTTGACGAATTCAGTATTCGACATATTTCTAGAGTTGAGAATCATAGAGCTAACGATTTGGCACAAGATGCATCAGGTTATCGGATAAAGAGAGGGAAATTTCACAAAACTGAAATTCCGATAACCAGTGCAGAGCCAAATTCCCAGGTCGTGGACCGTCCGCGTGATGACGCCGGACCGTCCGGGGTTTCCAGAAATGTTCTCTTAATCGATTCGGCTGACAATGAAGCCGATGTAAGTGATTGGAGGACACCTATACTTAATTATTTACGAAATCCCAATATTAGGACAGATAAGAACATTCGGCGAACAGCTTTCAAGTATGTTTTGATGAGTGATGAACTTTACCGCCGAACAGTCAGTGACGTCCTGCTGAAGTGCTTGGGCCCAGATGATGCTATATTAGCCATGGCCGAAGTACATGAAGGAATTTGTGGTACTCATCAATCGGCTCCAAAGATGAAGTGGTTGTTGCGAAGGTCTGGTTTTTATTGGCCTAGTATGATAGCTGATTGTTTCAAGTACTACAAGGGATGCCAAGTGTGTCAAAAATTCGGCGACCTACAGTTGGTCCCTGCAGCCGAATTGCATCCTATCATCAAGCCTTGGCCGTTCAGAGGATGGGGATTAGACTTTATTGGAGAAATTCATCCTTCATCATCAAAGGGGCATCGGTTTGTGTTAGTTGCCACTGACTATTTTACCAAATGGACTGAAGCCGTTGCTCTGAAAAACATGACGCACAAGGAGGTAATTGAGTTCATAACTGAGCATATTATTCATAGATTCGGCATTCCCCAGACCTTGACTACAGATCAAGGGACTTCTTTTATGTCAAAGGAGGTATGTGAATTTGCTGAATTATACAGAATTAAGCTGCTTAATTCATCTCCATATTATGCTCAGGCCAATGGACAGGCCGAGTCTAGTAATAGGACATTGATTAATTTGATAAAAAAGAAGATATCTGATAATCCTAAAATATTGGCATAAGATTTTGTCCGAAGCTTTATAGGCTCATAGAATATCTAAACATAGTGCTACTAAAGTATCTCCTTTTGAGCTTGTCTATGGGCAGGAAGCAGTATTGCCTGTGGAAATAAGTTTGAATGCTGTCAGGTTCGCCAGACAAAATGATTTAACTGTCACTGATTATTATAATTAATGATGGATATATTGATGAGGTGACCGACAAGAGGGTGATAGCTTTGGGAGCAATAGAAAGGACAAGATTATGGTAGCCAGGGCCTACAACAAGAAGGTCAAAGCAAAGTCATTTCAAGTAAGAGATATGGTGTGTGTGGAAGACCATCTTACCTCTAAGGAATAAAGACCGGAAGTTTGGAAAATGGTCGCCAAGCTGGGAGGGTCCTTATAAAGTAAAAACAGGTGATGTCTGGCAACGCCTATTTGCTACAAACATTACAAGGCAAGGATTTGCCTAAGGCTTTAAATGGGCGTTTCCTCAAACAGTACCATCCTAGTATGTGGCAAGATGCCTAAGAGAACGATGTGAGCACATCGAGTTAGTTGCTTTTGGTTCGCCCAGCTCCACCAAAAGGCAGGGGGCATATTTTGAACCATAATTGAGCCTGACGGCCGGACGGTCCGCGGTCCGGACAGTCCGCGCCTGGGGGCCGGACGGTCCGCGCGTGCGTAGAACAGATTAGGGTTCCGAGTTTTGTGTTACGGTTGTTAGCTAAAATCACGGAAAAAGCTCGGAAATTAGTTTGTAAAGGGTCCAGCCCCCCTTCTCTATGCCCCTCCTCTATAAATAGAGAGTATACGGCCGATTTGTAATCAACAATCGAATCAATACAACTTCTATTTCGCATTTTATCTTAGGAGTAGTTCTAGTTTAGTCCTAGTTTAGCCTTCCAATCTCCAAATTCTCCGCCTCCTCGACTCTACGTCGATTAGAGGAGTCTAGGTCGGTCTACCGAGCCTAGACACCACCTAGGATCTCTACTCCCCGACAGGGTCCCTCCCGGGAGCGAAATCCAGGCGCTGTCGGCGATCTTCCGCCGTCCCTGCGTACGCGCGGTCCCCAGGGCGCGGACCGTCCGGCCGTCAGGCAGGAGCCCTAGCCGCGCACCAGGCCGCGGACCGTCCGGCCCCAGGCCGCGGACAGTCCGCCCTTGCGCAGAGAGCACCACCGCGCCTCGCACCAGGCCGCGGACCGTCCGCCCCTGTGCAGAAGGCACCGCCACGGTTCTTGTTGAGTGTTTGGCGCTCCAAAAAGGCGTCAACACGTGCACACGCCTTTTACAGTTCAGGTAGCGTTTCAATGATACACATGCATGGCCCCTTTTTAAAGGACATCGCGCGACATAGTAATGGTTAGTGAGGCAAATGCATGCTAGTTACACTACAGAAAATATTGATCGCCATCAGCTCGGAAGGATCCCACGTCGCCAGTGGTTTTTTTAACTTTAATTTGTTATTGCTGATCAACGATGTACGTACGGTTACCATGGACCTAAGTAGCAGTTACCTCACTTACCAATTATGTCGAGTGATCATGGCCATGAAAAAGAGATATGTATCATTTGCATAACACTTGCACTGCATGCAAGTTTCACAAAAGCGTGTGTACGTACGCGTGCAAAACAAAGGACACACACAAAGTAAGTAAGTACAGGAATAATGCTCTTTTAATTAGAAACCAAATAAAGATCCAAAGAAATAAACCGAGCACAGTACGTACGAAAACGCATGAGAAAAAAGAGATCGTTCGTGATCACATGCATGGGCCACATAGTGCTCGTGAAAAAAGAAAATCCGAAAAAGATCACACTGTATATATCACGTACTGTACTACGCACGATCTCCTCGGCCAGCGACATAGTATAGCACTATAGCTAGATAGCGCTGCATGCAAATAAAGAGAAAGACCAATATGCATGCAACGGCAACGGAAGACGAAGAACCCCCCCCCCCGGCATGCAGGTACGTGTACGCCGCTGCTGCGGCGGCATGCGTGCTTTTTTCCCGTGCGCGCGCGCGCGGGGGACGGCGGCAACTTTAAGCCATCCCGCTCCTCCACCACTCTCAGCCGGCCTGCCTGCCTGCCCCTGCTGCTGCCGGAATCCGATCCGACGGCCGGCGAGGCGCGCGCCGCCTCGAGATCGGGAGCCACCCCATACCTGACCGGCCCAAAACGCAGCAAAGTGATGGATGATGCGTGTGTGCGTGCTATAGCTTTTCCACAAAGCCTTTGGAGAGGAATGGAGTTTTGATTTGTTCAATGTGTTTATTTATTATTATATTAGCACACAGTCAGTTTTGTTACGTACATATACGGTTCGTAGTCTTTCAGCAAGTATATATACTTAATAACGACCACTGCTGCTCTGCTAGCATGTGAGTGAATCCTGTCCTGCTCAGAGCTCGGAACGAAGTCTCGTGCATGATATCGCTGGCAGCATGCATGCAGCAAAGTAGCTAGCTAGCAGCTCGCTTAATTTGGTCGTACGTATATACTACTATTAATTATCACATGCATACATGTAGTAGCATCGCATGCATTGGGGCCGCGCGCTGGAAGCTCCAAAGTGTATACCGCCGGTCAAAATGTTTCCCGACAAGGTCATTGGTCGCCATGATCTCACCCACGCACAGCCTGCCTAGCTAAGTTCACGAGTAACTACTTGGACAGTTAGACAATATACATACATGTAGTGGCAGTACTACAGCACGACAGCTTTGCATAAACAATGCCGCGCTACACAGTGCAAAGTTCGACCCTTTTGGTTCCAGGCTTCCAACTTTAATTCGCTCTCTATTTAATTTCACATAAAAGAAATCTCTCTATCTCTCTCTCTCTCTCTCTCTCTCTCTCTCTCCATGGTCTCTCTATATATGTAGCTATTTTTAGAATAATCTGATATACCATGCACCTTCACTCCAAACAGGGAACTCATGCGTACGTACGTTGTTTATGTACAATAATACACACACATTATATTAAAACCTTTTGCTCTGCTGACACACATATATATGAATGAATGACCCCATGGAACCACACTACTGCACTCTTATGCCGGGAAAACGGATTAAGCTTTAAACCGGTTTGGAAGAAACCAAGCAAATAAATAAAAAAGCCGGCCGCGCGGTGCTGAGACATTTCCCTGTGGGAAGCAAAAGCCGGTCTTTGCTCCCACACCATCGATCAATTCCTTGGCGATTTTTCAGTAATGCTTCTCCTTTGTAGTACCGATCGACGATAAAAAAGATAGAGAGAGAAAAAAAATAAAGGGCTAACTTGCTGCCTGCCTAGGAGCTAGCGGCGGAAGCATGTCAGCCGGGAGACAAAAGAAACATCGTCGCCGTGATGTAATGCAGAAGCTCGAGGTGTTTCCACCCGACCGATGCATCTATGTACCCAAAGCTAGCTAGCTAGCTAGTAGCCTAGACTCGCTTGCTCCAGATATTTGTCTCGAGACATAGCGACATGAGCATGCATGGAACTGTTTAAGTATCCCTAGACGATCCTGCCCTAATTAAGTCCTCCGCTAGCTGTCTGGAAATATTTTGTCTGAACATGACGTGCGCATGTAATATATTTGGAGCGAATATTTTAGAATTTTAACGGCTACCTTTGTATAATAGACAATGTTTTCGTCGTCAAAAGCAAGGGAATCTATGGTAGCTTCATCAATCTCGTCTTGAGAATACGCCGAACTATATAGTCTTGGAAGGCACTCATACGTAGGGGTACGGTGGAAACGGACCGAAATACGTATGGATATGAATTCGAATGTCACAGTTTACCATATTTTAGTCCAAATTCGGATACGAATTCAAATATCTCCGGATACGAATACAAAACGGATTTTCGAATCCAAATTCTTATTCGGATATTTACTCAATTCAACTCAAATAGCATACCCTGGAATTTAACATATGTATATGTGGATTTTTATTTAAATACAAGTTTATATAGTCGATAGATAATTAAAACAAACTTAAATTAAAATAGATTTCTCGTTAATCTCCGTATCCAAGTCAACAAACTATATAAATAATATTTTTAAACTATCGAAACATGTAACAAAAGATAAACAACAACAACACGTGATATTTAATAAGTGACACTTGTACAAATACAAGTAAATTAGAATTGATAAAATAGTAAATGTACCAAGAAAAACAATTTTTCCGTTCTAAAATGAATGAATGTCATATATAAATGTGTGTACCAAAACTTAAATGAAAACATGAAGAAAATGTATCTATATATTGTAAAGTGGAGAGTTATAGTTGAATGTTTAAATGTACCAAGAAAAACAAATTTTGCGTTCTAAAATGAATGAATGTCATATATAAATGTGTGTACCAAAACTTAAATGAAAACATGAAGAAATTTATTTATATTATAAAGTGGAGAGTTATAGTTGAATGTTTATGGAACTTTGTTAAGATGTGTTCACTATAAATAAAGTGGAGAGTTATAATTGAATGTTTATGAAATCTATTGAATTTTATTATTGAATATCACTAGAAATATAAAGTTGATATATTTATTTATCATATAAATTTTTTTAATATTTTAAATGATATATATCATTTTTCTAGTATATTATTAAAACTTAAAATTATTTTAATTAGTAATTAGTGATAAAGTTAAGTTTGAAATGGTTTCATGAAACATATATTTTTTCACGGATACGGATAGTATCAGATGTTTCATGGTTTTTTCAAATACAAATATAGAATCGAACGGAGAAAAGTACTATAAATCGAATTCGAATATATCCATTTGACATCCATATTGAAATTGAATACGGATACGGATCCATATTAGCAGTTTAGCGAATACGAATACGGATAATTCGGATCTCCAGACATCCCTACTCATATGGGACTATTTGCGTGTGTGGTTCGGGCGAGGGTGAATGTGTGCATGCATGCATCATGAAGAACGTCTACGTTATATTATATAATCTAAAAAATACACTTGCTTTAAAAAATATGTGCTGTTTCATTTAACGTAACTAGCAGTCGTAACCGTTTGATAGCTGGCCCTGGTGGCCTAGTTTCTAAGGAATTGATCCCCAGCGTTAAGTATTTTCTACGGTTAGGAACATGAAATATTTTATACGCGTACATAGATTTACCTTGGAAAATACATTTATTATATTTATGAATACATTGTGTTTCAACAAGTCGTACATAACCGATTATAAAGATGGACAATCACTACCGGATACAACTGCTTTATCCAGTGTTTCAGCCCAGAAAACACTAGTAGAAAAAGACTTAAAGCCTGGTGCGGTATATTTTTATAGACGGATTCGGTTATCAACCGTCTGTGCTATTTTTAGTGACGATTTTTTAAGAAAACCGCCACTAGAAATCATATTTCTAGAGGCGGTTCCTTATGAAAACCGCCTGTAGAAATCTATGATTTCTAGTGGCGGTTTTCTTAAGAAACCGCATGTAGAAATCGATTTCTAGTGGCGGTTTTCTTAAGGAACCGCCACTAGAAATCATTTTTATCCTTAATTTTTCGAGTTTTTCAAACGACCTCGAATGATGAAACCACCAAAATAAAAATTGTAGATCTCTAAAAGTTATAAAACTTTGTAGTTGACAACTTTTTTATTTGAAATCATTTCGGCTCTCAAAAATTGTATCTAAATTTGTCAAATTAAAATTCAAATTTTGCAAACGACCTCGGATGAAAAAAGTGTCAAAATGAAAGTTTTAGAACTTCAAAAGTTATTCAACTTTGTAGTTGACAACTGTTTATTTGAATTCGTTTACGGTCTCAAACAAGTAATTTACACTCAGTTCGTTGTAATATGTGGCAACAAAACTACACACTAGACACAAAGCATGCCATAGCCGGAGTGATAGAGGAGGGTACGCGTGAGGCTGAGGTCAGGGGTTCGATTCCTAGCAACCGTGTAGTGCACAAAAGATTCCGCGACCTGCGACTTCGACGGAGACGGACAGGTGGGTGTGTGGGCCACGAGGTCTCCCTAATAAAAATTTTTTGCTATTTTTAAAATCCGTTTTATGTTTCTGGAAACGATTTTCACTGGCGATTTTATTACGCCGACCGCCAGTGAAAATCGATTTCCACTGGCGGTTCTCAGTTACCCGCCTGTAAAAATGGTGATTTCTACTGGTCACTAGCACTGACGGTTACGAAAAACGCCACTGTAAATAGGTTTACGACCGCCACTATAGAGAGCTTATCTGTACTAGTGAAACTCTTGGCTAAGTCTTTGTCGAGTGTGACTCTCGGCAAAGAGATCTCGACGAACTATATATCAGCAACGGCTCCTTTGTGGAGTCCTTTTTGTCGAGCACTCAGCAAAGTCTTTGGTGAGTGTCATTTGGTGCTCAGGAAAGAAAAGTCGCAGTCACGGCAAAAAGCGACGGTGACAGACTTTGCCGAGTGTACTCACTGACACTCCGCAAAAAGGGAACCTTTGCCGAGTGCCTGCTGGCCTGGCACTCGGCAAAAGAAGGCTCTAGTGGTCCCTAACAACATCCTTTGTGTCGAGAGCTGTAAGCTGGCATTCAACAAAAGGAGCTTCTTTACGGAGTGTCTGCCTACCTGACACTCGACAAAGATGAAACAGTGGACCCCTTTACCAGTCCCTTTGCCGAGTGCACTATGAGGCACTTGACAAAGTGTTCTTCTTGCCGGGACCATAGCTCTCGGTAAAGAAGTTTTACTAGTTCTTAGGTGTGTCTTTTTGCCGAGTGCTTTGGCCACTGCCGATCTTAATTGAAGTTTTATGATTTTATGTGAAGGGTCGGCTAGGTTTCTACACATAGTGTGTGACAACTTTCACGAAACAATGTCAAATTTTTATCAGAGTCTCTACATATGATATCATGACATGTCGATAAGTTTTATAATTTTCTGACTTTGTTTATGTTTTATACAATTTTAAAACAATTAGATTGCAAGTTCAAGTTTATGTTTCGTGAAAACAGTGCTCGAAAATTCTAGCCTATTCCTGAAATAGGACGTAACTTGTGCTAAATAACATAAATATAATTTTTGCATTCACAGTTATTTTCGAGTGACTTCCAGTTTAAATATGAATTATCCGAAGAAATTCAATTAAATGAACTAAATCTAATAGTAGTGTAGGAACACAATAGAAAAATTTGGTGAAAAATAAAATAAAAATATACTTTGCCAGGTGTTAGGGGAAGATACTCGACGAATAATAAATTTTCTGACTGTCTGACAGAGGACACTCGCCAAAGAAGTTATTTTCCGAGTGTCAACACCTGACACTCGGCATAGTTAACTGCAGCCAAATGTAAAACGGCTGATGACGACCCTTTGCCAAGGGTTACATTTTGTCGAGTGCTTGACGCTTGGCAAAGACTTCTTTATCGAGCGTCGGTGTATGCCGAGAGCGTTTGGCTCTTGGCAAAGAGGGTTTGTGCCTAGTGTTATTTTTCATCGAGAGTGACACTTGATAAAGCTAGTTTTGCCGAGTGTTCGATAAAATGCTCCCGACAAAGAAGTTAATACTTGATAAAGAGACAGATTCTCTGATAAATACTCTCGACAAAGAAGTTAATAATCTAAAAAGGTAGGATATTTGTTCGCCTTTATTTCAAGGTACATGTTAATTTAAAATAGTGTGCTAAATAAAAATGGTTGTCGCCGAGCCCACTACTACCTAAATAAGTACGGACCGAGATCCCCTGCCAGTTCTGCGTGGGGGCACTGCCGCGTGGCCCGCGTGCGACAGGGCCCACACGCAGTGAACAGGCGATCTGTTTCCTCAGGAACACTATGCCAGATTATTAGCTTATTAAATAGGAACCAACTCAAGACAACATCGATGCTAACGAAGCTAAATGAGAAATGTAACTGTACACTAGATGATATTATTTTAGCTGCACAATTCTAAATTTATATTGTATATATGACACTCTAAATAATCTCAAACAAAAAGATTGTTAATTGTAGATCTTGTAGAACACTACAACTTTAATATTGACTTTATCTCAATTCGTCAATTTTAACCATCTGAAATCCAATTAAAAAACTTATATTGAGTATTTGGATATGTAATCCATCTCAACTTAAAAAGTTGTCGACTACAAAGTTTTAGAGGTCTTTGAACTCTAAAATTTTGTTGAAGAATTTATCTTGATCCAAACACAGATTAAATCATTATACGTTATCTTTGCAAAATAGTCTATCAATAGTGTTGGGTACCTAAGAACAGTGTACTCAAATAAGGCCCAAATGCCTCCCAAACACAGCCCACCTGCTGAGCCGGCTCTCAAGCGAACACCTCTACTTAAAGGAAGAGCCGACCTAGTACTATCGAGCCACATTAGCATGATGGGACGTCACCGAGCCATGCCCAGACCGTGGAAGCAGTACCAAAGTGTCTCTATCAAGCACAACGCCAGATACGTATTCCCGCTAACCAGTGGGACCAGACAACCCTAGCCGCAGGACCCTCAACATCAGGGTCTATACAGTGACCCATATGCCGGAAGGGACGGGACAATACGACGTACCAGGCATATGCCTACGCGTGATGAGGTGATGCTAAGGGGATTGAAAGGGAAATGCTCTTGGGCCATTTCTAAGTATTTTGGTGATTGAGTGCCAACACATGTGTTTAATTATGAATTTGTGTACATGGATGAACAAGGTGCAAATCATGAGATAAAGGTGTTTTCTAAGCCTTAGTACATTGGTTTTATGGACTAACATATTTGTCTAAGTGTTAGAAACAGAAAGAAGAAAAAGAGAAAAGGGGAGAGAAAGACTTGGCTGTGTGCAGCCAAGGCTCAGCTCGGTCTGGAGCACCGGACTGTCCGGTGTGCACCGGACAGTGTCCGGTGCGCCAGGCTGACTCGGCTCGAACTGGCCGCTCTCGGGAATTCGCCGACGGCGTACGACTAAATTCACCGGACTGTCCGGTGTGCACCGGACTCCGGTGAGCCAACGGTCGGCCAGGGCCAACGGTCGGCCGCGCAATCCGCGCGGGACACGTGGCCGAGCCAACGGTCGGAAGACGGCACCGGACTGTCCGGTGTGCACCGGACTGTCCGGTGCGCCAACGGCTCGTAGATCCACGGCAGTCTTCCAACGGTCGGAAGCACTAAAAAAGGAAACAAATCGGGCACCGGACAGTGTCCGGTGCACCGGACTGTCCGGTGCCCCCGACGACAGAAGGCCAGGATAGCCTTCCAGAATTGCTCTCAACGGCTCCTAGCTGCCTTGGGGCTATAAAAGGAGCCCCTAGGCGCATGGAGGAGACACACAAGCAACTCTTGAGCATTCTTGATCATCCACACAAGTTCTTTGCGCATTCGTTTGTGATTCTAAGTGATTCGAGCTCTGTTCTAGTGTGAACTCTGAGATAGTCATTCGAGCTCGAGTCTTGGCCGTGTGTGTGCGCTTTTGTTGTGGATTTGTGTGTTGCTTCCTCCCTTACTCTGTGCTTTCTGTGATCATACACTTGTAAGGGCAAGAGACTCCAATTTGTGGAGATTCCTTGCAAACGGGATAGTGAAAGGAACAACAAAACAACGTGGTATTCAAGTGGGTCTTTGGACCGCTTGAGAGGGGTTGATTGCAACCCTCGTCCGTTGGGACGCCACAACGTGGAAGTAGGCAAGCATTGGCTTGGCCGAACCACGGGATAAACCACCGTGTCACCTCTGTCTTGATCTCTTGTGGTATTGTGTTTGTTGAGACTTCACCTTAGCCACTTGGCAATAATCGTGCTAACACTTAACAAGTTTGTGGCTTAAGTTTGAAGTTTTTACAGGATCACCTATTCACCCCCTCTAGGTGCTCTCAATTGGTATCAAAGCCGTTCTATTCACAAAGGGACTAACCGCCCGAATAGATGGATCCTAAGGGGAAGGGTATAGTGATCAACGACAAAGAGAAGGAGACCTTCGTCAATGAGCCGAAGGACGACAAGCCTACCGACTCCGGCTCGGGTCAAAGACGAAAGGAAGGGAAGAAGAAGAAGACCAGGCGCATCAAGGAGATCATCTACTACGACAGCGACGAGTCTACTTCTTCCAAAGGATGAGGACAACAACGACTACGAGAGGAGAAAACCGGTTAATTCGAACTTTTCCTTTGATTACTCTCGTATTCCGCAAAGTTCACATTCTCATTTGCTCTCCATTCCACTTGGCAAGCCCCCACACTTTGATGGAGAGGACTACGGATTTTGGAGTCACAAAATGCGTAGTCACCTATTCTCTCTCCATCCTAGTATATGGGAGATTGTAGAGAGTGGAATGCACTTTGATAGTTCGGATAGTCCCATGTTCATTAATGAACAAATTCATAAAAATGCACAAGCTACTACTGTTCTTCTAGCTTCCTTGTGCAGGGATGAATATCATAAGGTGAGCGGCTTGGACAACGCCAAGCAAATCTGGGACACCCTCAAGATTTCTCATGAGGGGAACGACGTCACCTTACTCACCAAGATGGAGTTGGTGGAGGGCGAGCTTGGGGTTCGCAATGATAAGGGGCGAGGAGCCAACGCAAAACGTACAACCGGCTCAAGACCCTTATCAACAAGATAAGAAGCTACGGAAGCACGCGATGGACGGACCACGACGTCGTCCGCCTAATGCTCAGGTCCTTTACCGTACTTGATCCTCATCGTGAACAATATTCGTGAGAATCCCAGGTACGATGATGACGCCCGAGGAAGTACTTGGAAAATTCGTGAGCGGGCGGATGATGATCAAGGAGGCAAGATACGTCGACGACGCGTTGAACGGACCACTCCACGAGCCTCAACCCATTGCTCTAAAGGCAACGAGGAGCAAGGAGTCGCTACCTAGCAAGGTGGCGCAAGTTGAGGCAGCTGGCCTTAATGATGAAGAGATGGCTCTCATCATTAAAAGATTCAAGACGGCGCTAAATGGTCGCAAGGGGCAGCCAAGCAAGACCAAGACCAAGGGAAAGCGCTCGTGCTTCAAATGCGGTAAGCTTGGTCATTTTATTGCTAACTGTCCCGATAATGAAAGTGACCAGGAAAAGGGGAACAAGAGAGAGAAGAAGAAGGCATACAAGAAGGCAAAGGGCGAGGCGCATCTAGGAAAGGAGTGGGACTCGGATTGCTCCTCCTCCGACTCCGACAATGAAGGACTCGCCGCCACTGCCTTCAACAAATCGGCTCTCTTCCCAACGAGCGTCTCACTTGTCTTATGGCAAGAGAGAAGAAGGTAAGTACTAAAGACTCCACTTATGCTTCTTCTAGTGATAGTGAGTCTAGTGATGATGATATAGATTATTCTTGCTTGTTCAAGGGCTTAGATAGATCTAAGATAGATAAAATCAATGAATTGATTGATGCATTGAATGAAAAGGATAGGCTTTTAGAAAAGCAAGAAGATTTATTGTATGATGAACATGATAAGTTTGTGGAGGCACAAAAATCATATGCTTTAGAAGTGAAAAGAAATGAAATGCTTTCTAGTGAAATATCTTCCTGTCATGAAACCATTTCTACCTTAAGAAGTGTTAATATTGATTTAAGTGCTAAATAGAAGTAGCTAGTAAATCAAATTCTTGTGTTGAAATGTTGAAATTTGTACTAGGTGTAAGGATTTTGATGTTAATGCTTGTAGTGAACACCTAGTTCTAATTTCCAAATTAAATGATGAAGTGGCTAGTCTTAATGCCCAACTTAAGACTAGCAAGAATGAAGTTGATAAAATAAAATTTGCAAGGGATGCCTACACGGTTGGTAGACACCCCTCAATTAAGGATGGGCTTGGCTTCAAGAGGGAAGCCAAGAACTTAACAAGCCATAAGGCTCCCGTCTTCGTCAAGGAGAAAGGGAAGGCCCCTATGGCTAATAGTGCTAAAAAGAACCATGCTTTTATGTATTATGATAGGAGACATGCTAGAAATGCTTATAATCATTTTGATTCACATGTTTATGATTCTCATGCAATGTTTGCTTCTAGTTCTTCTTATAATCATGGTAGAGATATGTGTAGGAGAAATGTTGTACATATGCCTAGGAGATATATTGCTCATGTACCTAGAAAGAATGTTATTCATGCTCCTAGGAAAGTAGTGAATGAACCTTCTACCATTTATTATGCTTGTAATGCTCCCTTTGCTATTTGTAGAAAGGGGTAAGAAGGTAGTTGCTAGGAAATTAGGGGCTAGATGCAAGGGAGATAAATCTTGCATTTGGGTCCCTAAAGACATTTGTGCTAACCTTGCAGGACCCAACATGAGTTGGGTACCTAAGACCCAAGCCTAAATTTGCCTTGCAGTTATGCATCCGGGGGTTCAAGCTGGATTATCGACAGCGGATGCACAAACCATATGACGGGGGAGAGAAGAGATGTTCACCTCCTACGTCAAGAATAAGGTCCCAAGATTCAATTATATTCGGTGATGGGAATCAAGGCAAGGTAAAAGGGTTAGGTAAAATTGCAATTTCTAATGAGCATTCTATTTCAAATGTATTCTTAGTGGAGAGTCTTGGATATAATTTGCTATCTGTTAGTCAATTATGTCAAATGGGATATAATTGTTTATTTACAAATGTAGATGTGTCTGTCTTTAGAAGATGTGATGGTTCACTAGCTTTTAAGGGTGTACTAGACGGCAAGCTTTATTTAGTTGATTTGCAAAAGAAGAGGCCGG
The DNA here is from genome assembly GCA_029449295.1 of Zea luxurians. Taxonomy (NCBI): domain Eukaryota; kingdom Viridiplantae; phylum Streptophyta; class Magnoliopsida; order Poales; family Poaceae; genus Zea; species Zea luxurians. The sequence continues at coordinate 21,171 of JAOPSE010003129.1, read as the reverse complement.
TCTAGATGCATGCTTAATGGCTAAGACTTGCATGGGCTGGCTGTGGCATCGCCGCTTAGCACATGTGGGGATGAAGAATCTCCACAAACTTCTAAAGGGAGAACACGTGATAGGTCTAACCAATGTTTATTTCGAAAAAGATAGACCTTGTGCAGCTTGTCAGGCAGGTAAACAAGTTGGAGGAGCACATCACAGCAAGAATGTGATGACCACGTCAAGACCTCTGGAGCTGCTGCATATGGACCTCTTCGGACCCGTCGCCCTATCTAAGCATAGGAGGAAGTAAGTATGGTTTAGTTATTGTTGATGACTTTTCCCGCTTCACTTGGGTGTTCTTTTTGCAGGATAAGTCTGAAACCCAAGGGACCCTCAAGCGCTTCCTCAGGAGAGCTCAAAATGAGTTTGAGCTCAAGGTGAAGAAGATAAGGAGCGACAACGGGTCCGAGTTCAAGAACCTTCAAGTGGAGGAGTTTCTTGAGGAGGAAGGGATCAAGCACGAGTTTCTCCGCTCCCTACACACCACAGCAAAATGGTGTGGTAGAGAGGAAGAACAGGACGCTAATCGATATGGCGAGGACGATGCTTGGAGAGTTCAAGACCCCCGAGTGCTTTTGGTCGGAAGCCGTGAACACGGCTTGCCACGCCATCAACAGGGTCTACCTTCATCGACTCCTCAAGAAGACTTCGTATGAGCTACTAACCGGTAACAAACCCAATGTATCGTACTTTCGTGTATTTGGGAGCAAGTGCTACATTCTAGTGAAGAAGGGTAGAAATTCTAAGTTTGCTCCCAAAGCTGTAGAAGGGTTTTTATTAGGTTATGATTCAATACAAAGGCGTATAGAGTCTTCAACAAATCATCGGGTTTGTTGAAGTCTCTAGCGACGTTGTATTTGATGAAACTAATGGCTCTCCAAGAGCAAGTTGTTGATTGTGATGATGTAGATGAAGAAGATGTTCCGACGGCCGCTATACGAACCATGGCGATTGGAGACGTTCGGCCACAGGAACAGGATGAACGTGATCAACCTTCTTCCTCATCGACGGTGCATCCCCCAACTCAAGATGAACAGGTTCATCAAAAGGAGGCGTGTGATCAAGGGGGAGCACAAGACGATCAAGTGATGGAGGAAGAAGCGCAACCGGCACCTCCAACCCAAGTTCGAGCGATGATTCAAAGGGATCATCCCGTCGACCAAATTTTGGGTGACATTAGCAAGGGAGTAACTACTCGATCTCGATTAGTTAATTTTTGTGAGCACTACTCTTTTGTCTCCTCTATTGAGCCTTCAGGGTAGAGGAGGCCTTGCTAGATCCGGATTGGGTGTTGGCCATGCAGGAGGAACTCAATAACTTCAAGCGCAACGAAGTTTGGACACTGGTGCCTCGTCCCAAGCAAAATGTTGTGGGAACCAAGTGGGTGTTCCGCAACAAACAGGACGAGCACGGGGTGGTGACGAGGAACAAGGCTCGACTTGTGGCAAAAGGTTTGCCCAAGTCGCAGGTTTGGACTTTGAGGAGACTTTTGCTCCTGTGGCTAGGCTAGAGTCCATTCGTATCTTGCTAGCATATGCCGCTCACCATTCTTTCAGGTTGTACCAAATGGATGTGAAGAGCGCGTTCCTCAACGGGCCAATAAAGGAGGAGGTGTACGTGGAGCAACCCCCTGGCTTCGAGGATGAGCGGTACCCCGACCACGTGTGTAAGCTCTCTAAGGCGCTCTATGGACTTAAACAAGCCCCAAGAGCATGGTATGAATGCCTTAGAGATTTCTTACTTGCTAATGATTTCAAGGTTGGGAAAGCCGATCCAACTCTTTTTACAAAGACATGTGATGGTGATTTGTTTGTATGCCAAATTTATGTCGATGACATAATATTTGGTTCTACTAATCAAAAGTCTTGTGAAGAGTTTAGCAGGGTGATGACGCAGAAATTCGAGATGTCGATGATGGGCGAGTTGAACTACTTCCTTGGGTTCCAAGTGAAGCAACTCAAGGACGGCACCTTCATCTCCCAAACGAAGTACACGCAAGATCTGCTGAAGCGGTTTGGGATGAAGGACGCCAAGCCCGCAAAGACTCCGATGGGAACCGACGGACACACCGACCTCAACAAAGGAGGTAAGTCCGTTGATCAAAAAGCATACCGGTCAATGATAGGATCTCTACTTTATTTATGTGCTAGTAGACCGGATATTATGCTTAGCGTATGCATGTGTGCTAGATTTCAATCCGATCCTAAGGAGTGTCACTTGGTGGCGGTGAAGCGAATTCTTAGATATTTAGTCGCTACGCCCTGCTTCGGGATCTGGTATCCAAAGGGGTCTAACTTTGACTTGATTGGGTACTCAGATTCCGACTATGCTGGATGTAAGGTCGATAGGAAGAGTACATCGGGGACGTGCCAATTCTTAGGAAGGTCCCTGGTGTCATGGAACTCTAAGAAACAAACCTCCGTTGCCCTATCCACCGCTGAGGCGAGTACGTTGCCGCAGGACAGTGTTGTGCGCAACTACTTTGGATGAGGCAAACCTCAGGGACTTTGGCTACAATCTGAGCAAAGTCCCACTCCTATGTGATAATGAGAGTGCTATCCGAATAGCGGAAAACCGTTGAGCACAGCCGCACAAAGCACATAGACATCCGGCATCACTTTTTGAGAGACCACCAGCAAAAGGGAGATATCGAAGTGTTTTATGTTAGCACGAGAACCAGCTAGCCGATATCTTTACCAAGCCTTTAGATGAGAAGACCTTTTGCAGGCTGCGTAGTGAGCTAAATGTCTTAGATTCGCGGAACTTGGATTGAATTGTAGCATACATGTATTTATGCTTTTGATCATGTTCCCTTCTGCATTTTGTTGCTTATTATGGTGCTCAAGTTGTACAAAAACACTCCCTGGACCTCACAAGTCCGTTGCAATGTGATGCACATGTTTAGGGGGAGATGTGTTGCAACTTGACCCTTTGAGACTAACCATATGCTTGAGTTTGTTTGATTTAGTCTCAAAGGAGAATTAAAAGGGAAAAGGTGGACTTGGATCATGCAAGACTTCCACTGCACTCCGATGAGAGGGTAACTTATTCCAAGTCCATCTCTGAACTCTTATTGCCATTTGCTCTTAATTGAAGATTTTGGTGAGGCAATGGGTTATAGGGCCACATTGATCCCGTTTTGGTGCTTGATGCCAAAGGGGGAGAAAATAAAGGCCAAAGCAATAAAATGGATCAGCTACCACTTGAGAGATTTTGAAAAATAGTAGAATAGAGTTTTGGTTGTCAAAATTCTTAAGTTGTCTCTCTTGTCAAAAGTTGGCTTCTTGTGGGGAGAAGTATTGATTATGGGAAAAAGGGGGAGTTTTTGAAATCCTTGATCAATCTCTTTTTGAATGACTCTCTTTTGCTTAAACATGTGTGTTTAACTTAGAGATAGAGATTTGAGTTTGATTTGCAAAAACAAACCAAGTGGTGGCAAAGGATGATCCATATATGCCAAAATGGATTCAAAATAAATTTAAGTGTTATTTGAATTGAGTTTGCACTTGTTCTAGTGGCTTTATGTTGTGTTGGCATAAATCACCAAAAAGGGGGAGATTGAAAGGGAAATGTGCTCTTGGGCCATTTCTAAGTATTTGGTGATTGAGTGCCAACACATGTGTTTAATTATGAATTTGTGTACATGGATGAACAAGGTGCAAATCATGAGATAAAGGTATGTTTCTAAGCCTTAGTACATTGGTTTATGGACTAACATATTTGTCTAAGTGTTAGAAACAGAAAGAAGAAAAAGAGAAAAGGGGAGAGAAAGACTTGGCTGTGTGCAGCCAAGGCTCAGCTCGGTCTGGAGCACCGGACTGTCGGTGTGCACCGGACAGTGTCCGGTGCGCCAGGCTGACTCGGCTCGAACTGGCCGCTCTCGGGAATTCGCCGACGGCGTACGGCTAAAATTCACCGGACTGTCCGGTGTGCACCGGACTGGTGAGCCAACGGTCGGCCAGGGCCAACGGTCGGCCGCGCAATCCGCGCGGGACACGTGGCTGAGCCAACGGTCGGAAGACGGCACCGGACTGTCCGGTGTGCACCGGACTGTCCGGTGCGCCAAACGGCTCGCAGATCCACGGCAGTCTTCCAACGGTCGGAAGCACTAAAAAAGGAAACAAATCGGGCACCGGACAGTGTCCGGTATGCACCGGACTGTCCGGTGCCCCCGACGACAGAAGGCCAGGATAGCCTTCCAGAATTGCTCTCAACGGCTCCTAGCTGCCTTGGGGCTATAAAAGGAGCCCCTAGGCGCATGGAGGAGACACACAAGCAACTCTTGAGCATTCTTGATCATCCACACAAGTTCTTTGCGCATTCGTTTGTGATTCTAAGTGATTCGAGCTCTGTTTAGTGTGAACTCTGAGATAGTCATTCGAGCTCGAGTCTTGGCCGTGTGTGTGCGCTTTTGTTGTGGATTTGTGTGTGTTGCTTCCCTCCCTTACTCTGTGCTTTCTTTGTGATCATACACTTGTAAGGGCAAGAGACTCCAATTTGTGGAGATTCCTTGCAAACGGGATAGTGAAAGGAACAACAAAACAACGTGGTATTCAAGTGGGTCTTTGGACCGCTTGAGAGGGGTTGATTGCAACCCTCGTCCGTTGGGACGCCACAACGTGGAAGTAGGCAAGCATTGGCTTGGCCGAACCACAGGATAAACCACCGTGTCACCTCTGTCTTGATCTCTTGTGGTATTGTGTTTTGTTGAGACTTCACCTTAGCCACTTGGCAATAATCGTGCTAACACTTAACAAGTTTGTGGCTTAAGTTTGAAGTTTTTACAGGATCACCTATTCACCCCCCCCCTCTAGGTGCTCTCAGGGATGATAGAAGATGAAGCAGTACTAAAGACATCCCTAAACCTCTTGAGGTGACTCGGTAGGACCCACCAAGCACTGCCACATCTAAATCGGAGTAGCTATAGGAACCCATTGGAAAGCGGACGAGACGTGGCGCCATACCAGAGGTACTGCGGCGCACGACCCAATTGACGACTCCATAGGGACTATGAGGCCCAGAATCACGACCGATAGACAACACCATAGGGACTATGAGGCCTAGAAGCAGGAGGCCAAACTCCACCTTAGTAGAATACAAGTCCAATGTCTACCCTTGAGCTATAAAAGGGCAATAAAACCCCATCCAAGAGACATCCCACAGCTTCACACAAGCACCCAACTGTAAACACGCTCCAAGCAATACTATTGTCAGCACTACACTGGACTAGGGCTCTAGCCTGAACCAGTATAATCCACTCGTCTCAGATCCACCTTCAAGCCCCCATAGCTGACCATTCAGAGTGAGTCCACGCTAGCACCCATTGAACACAAATCTTATTGTCCCCCCGGTTCTAGAAACCATGAAAGTTGCCACGCCAGGTAGGAGGTCGTGTGCCATGTGACAACTGTTACTCCGATGGCGTAATCATCAGCATTCGCTGGAGGTGAGGCCTTTTCCCTAGGGAGCCGCATCACATTCAACTCCCTCGACTTCCTCGCCACCTCCACCGGCGAACTCTGCCTCTCCATCCCCAAACATTCCCATCGCCACCGGACTAGGCCTGGCCCTCTCCACAAGGAGCAAGGTGGAGAAGCGGCGCCTCAAGAGACGTGGCGCCGCCCTCAAGCGGTGCCTCAACCAGCACGCCGCCGCCACCAAGCAATGAAAGGACGGGGCGTTACCATCCACCCTGGTGGCCATCACCGATCGACAACCGTCATCCGTCCTCGTCCTACTCGAGAACCACTCTAGTCGTGCCACAATCGAGGCTAAATCTGACGTCAATGAGGCACCATAGAGGGCTTGCTTCATGGCAACACCGCCACGAAACGACAATGGCAGAGAGGACAAGGAGGCCCCCAACCAAGAGGAGTACCAGCACCAGCGCCAAGCACGCATCTTTACTCATGAAGCCGCCCTCCGCCAGAAGTAGGAAGAGCTCGACGCCCTCATGCAAAAGATTGACCGCACCTACAAGGATGTCGAGCGGAGGTGCCTCGATGTTAAGAGGCCCTAGCCAAGAAAGGTGCACGACCTACTCGCTGAAAGCAGCGATGGCGCGCAATATTTCCTCAGCCTCGAGCAGAACATGGCCACAACAGCCATGATGCTTTGATCTTTCCTGGAGCCAGATGAGCCGGAGACAAAGGCGATGTACCAAAACCTCCACAACTTGGTAGAGAGGGCCGCCGTACAGCAAGCCGAGATCGATCGACAGCCCCTCTTGTGACACAAAGCTATGGCCCCAAAACGACATCATCTCGAAGTAGGGGAGCACAACCCTTCCAATCCATAAGGATGCACATCCCCATGAAGGACACCCTCGGAGGAATCCATGACACCCGATACATCATCGACAACCAGAGCCGAGAGCAGGAGGTGTAGCAGCCACGCAAGAAAAGGCACGAGCGGAGCCCCAGTCCTCCTGGTCAGGTCCCCGTGCTTTCAGGCGCATGATACGCAAGGCTCAATATCATGCAAAGGTGAGAGCACTGACCAACATTTCTAAATACGACGAGTTCAACCCCAGGCGTATGGTTGGAAGATTACCACCTCACGTGTTGCGTGGCAGGGATAAAAGATGACTACCTCATCATCCAATTCCATCCCATCCACCTTGTGGAGGGAGTGAGGGGCTGGCTCGAGCACTTGCCGACCGAGACCATTCACGACTAGGACGACCTACAGAAGGACTTCATCGGGAACTTCCAAGGCGCCTACAAGCGACCAGGAAGCACCTAGGACCTAAAGAGTGAACCCAGAAGAATGGGGAGAGCCTCCAGGATTACATCCGAAGGTTTTAAAAGAGAAACAAACTACCCGATGCCACCGACGCCGATATAGTGAGTGCCTTCACCTATGACACCACTAATGAGGCACTCGTCCATGAGCTCGGATGAGGAAGGCCAAGGACAACCGCATACTTGCTCACATAGCGAACCTAGCAGTGAGAGGAGAGACGCCGAGAACACCTTGACAAGCGCCAGAGGAACCATCACACCTGGCGTGGTGAAGGAGAAGTTGCCACCACGGACTACCGCTCAGGCCACCGGTCAAGAATGGTGGTGACCATTTCAAAAAATTGGTGGACTCGCTGTGCCAAAACCACGGTTTCCCCATCCTCCATAAGCTTTGGGAGTGCGAAGTCCTGAAGCTTCATCTCAAAGCCATCCACCAAGAAGGCAAGGCTAGAATAGCTAGTGAAATCCCTAGAGCAGGAGATCCCCGCCGAGGAATTCCCTAAGACAATGAAATGCCTCATGATATTCAGTGGGGCGGAAGCATATGCGACAAACGCTGCCTCAAGGAAGCACACCGGGAGGTCCACACGCGGAGCTCACCATCCCGTAGTGTCTTTGGTGGTTGGAGTTCTCGATCGTCTTTGACCACTGAGACCACCCTGACAGGATCCCGCATCCCAAGGCCTACCCCCTCGTTGCCGAGCTAATCATAGGCTCGAAGCACCTCACCAAGGTGCTCTTGGATGGGGGAAGTGGCCTCAATATCATGTACATTCAAACCTTTGACGGGCTAGGGATCGCACGCACCGCGTTGCGATCAAGCACTGCGCGATTCCATGGCATTATCCCAGGAAACCAGGCCTACCCACTTGTACGAGTCACACTGCTCGTCAGGTTCGGCGATCCCTCCAACTTCCGCATCGAGCGGCTACAATTCTAGGTAGTGGAATTTCCAGGGTCCTACAACGCCGTACTCGGGAAACCCTACTATGCCAAGTTTATGGTCGTACCAAACTACACACATTTGAAGCTGAAGATGCCGGGCTGCGCAGGATCATCATGATTTCCGCTTCATTTAGGGTTGCGTACACCTGCAAGCAAGCTAATTGTGAGCTCGCCTCGATGTTGGCCAGGCTCCAGGGGCCTAGAGACCAAGGCAGCGAAGGAGACACCCCCCATCGGCATCACTAACATCGTCAAGCGGGTGCGGAGCGAAGGGTAGCTAGGTACTAGGGGCAGAGAGGGACTCATGTGAGACCCTAGCAAGACTTTTGTGGAGACCAAAACAACATCTAGTGAAATCACGAAATCATGTACTCGAAGGAATCAACGAAATGCGCATCAATCGCCCCAACATTACGAGTCCGAACCTTGCTCCACAAGGTGTGATGACTGAAGCTGCTAGATCCCCAATAAAGAACTTCGGTCACCATACCAATGATCAACGCCATGTAATGATGCAATCAAGGGAAACGAGGGGAAACTAGCAACAAAAGCCGGAATCAGAAGAGAAGGGCGAGAGAAAGTAGTGCACCATTCAAGAAGCTCCATCTAGTCGTTTTAAATAGGGTTCATTACAATACATCGAAATGAAGGATGCTCAAACATCAGCGGGCAGGGCGTTAGTTGAAGACGCGATGCACTAGGGACCAGTCAGAAGGGTCTTCACATCCACACAGCCCGCAAGCGACTACGCATGGGGTCGGATCTAATCTTCAATAATGTCTAGTTCCTCATCACTCCGGCCATAGGCAAAGCCTTCTGCGATCATGGCAACGACGACCTCATTGAGTGCGAGACCATCCGCCCTAGAGCAATGCTGCTACCGTGAAACGCGGCCTCGACCACCACGTGCTCGATGTGACTAGGCAATGCTCGAAGCCTATCAACTAGTGGCATCTCCACCGGTGGCTGGGGGAAAGACGGGAGCATACCCCATCCATGACCGGCCAAAGGACTTGAAGCTCGGTGCTACAGTTCAAAATAGCGGTCATTGCTTGAGCCATCAAGGCCATGATGCTTTCACGGGTACAAGAAATCTCTTTCATCATGGTCTCCACGCCGCCATCGCCTCCCATGCCGACCTCTTGGCCTCCTCGGCCTAGGAGCATAGCTTCCGAAGCTCTGAAGAGACGAGAAAGGGATAAGGAAAACCTCAAAGAGGTAACTAACATGGGTGCCAGCAGATGGGAAGAAAGGGCTACCTCCGGTCTCCTTCACGCTCACGAGAGCTACGACGGCCTCCTCCAAATGGGTGTTAACCTCTTCAAGAGACGACTCGACCTCACCGGCGCTAAGATTGTCTCGTGAAGGGTTTTCTGGAGTCAGGACTCCTCTTCCGAGAACGATCAACGTCACCCCAAGCATCATGGAAATCTGAACCGAGGAGCACCACCTCACGATGATGCGTAGCGCACTGAAGGTCAACAAGCTCATGCTCCATCGCCTCGGAATGGGCAGGCTCCACGTGCAGTAGTTCAGCTCCATGTTGGGTGGCCTGCAACGCCTCATCCTTGGCTCCCAATCGCTTGAGAATATGCTACAAAGGGCACACTAGGCAATGAGCAAAAGAATAGTTGGAAGAGGAAGAGAAGGGGCGGCCGAGCAGAAGCCCTCACCTCCCCGTATTGGATGAGATCCTGCATGATAGATGCCTGGGAAATCGACACCGCCTCCCTGAGGCTGCCAAGCATATACCCGATGACCTCTAGAATAGCATTGGCCCACGAGGAGGCTGACTCGGCATGGATCCATTCCTCTACGTCCGCGTAGCACATCAAAAGGAGTAAGAGGATGCCCCCTATCAGCCTCTACAACCGCACAATCCTTGCAAAGGAAGGGGTAGAGGCGGACGACCGCGGCGACTCTAGAGGCTAAGTTGCATTCGGGAGTGCCGCCGCCCCGGATCGCCCGACGACACCTGAGGAAGAGGGGACCGCAAACAACGCTACAGAAGCAGAACAACCACCTCCACTGGCAAGGCTGCCTAGAGGACGAGCATGTCAGCCACTGAAGCCTCGACTACGGGGAGCGGTAGTTCGGGGGGAGCAACGCCAAGCGACAACACCTCCGTCAGCTCCAGGGGAGCCTGCGACAGAGGCAGCGATGGTGCGGGCGAATCGGTCCCGATGATGGATGTCAGAATAACCTCATTTGCTGGAGGAGATGCTCCCCCCAGAGCTAGGGGCACGGGGGTTGAAGCGGCCGCAAAACCAACCTTCACCGCTACCACCGCATACTTCACCGACTTATGTGGCACATGAGCGCTAATCGAGGAGTCAGAAAGAAGCAAAGGCAAAGAACGAAAGCCCAAAGAAAAAAAATAAAGGACTGACGACCCACCGAGGGGCCCACTTTTAGCAGGTCACACTCGGCGCGGTAGCCGGGAATGCTGGGAGCTGCACCATCGCTTGGGGCGCCACTCGAAGTAACACTTCTGCCATAGGATGACCAGCCAACGTTGGAGGCACCAACACTAGGGGGCGCAACGCCACCTGGTCAGCTCCTCCCCTGCTACGCCCAAAGACGATGACCTCCATGTGGCGCGTTATTAGCGCCTCAGACGGAGTGAGGCCGTGGGCAGTACCCCCTTGGCTGGCAACAGTGGAGCTGGTCTGGGTATCACCATGATGGGACGGGACACCCACTATTACCAGAACGCTCGTTCCCCTGAAACCCATGGAAGAAGGAGGAGAGAGAGGCTCTCTGGCTTCACGCAAGTTGGACGGGAGACCATTCTCCCCTTCTTCGCTTTAAGGCGCTTCACGCGCACCGCCAAGGTATCTCCTCCTGCACCCCGTTTTTGTTTGATCTTTCTTGGTAATGATAGCCACTGGGAGGGGCAGAGGGCATGGTGCCAGGGGAGCAATCCCATGTGAAACCCGCATTATAATGGAAGAAAAGGAAAAACAAAAGGGAAAAAGAGCGAAGAACAACAAGATAACGAAACCTACCAGATCATAGACAATGTTTTTTGAGAGGATGGGGTGAATCCTCATCCATGAAGGAGCCCGATGGAAGAGCCATGACGACCCTAACTCAGGCCTCAATCTCACGGCGCTAGCAGCATGAAAGAGTGGCGATCGGGGTCTTTGACGCCGGAGTACTGATGCGTCGATTTCTGATGGGCCATCAAAGGCTAAATCCTGTGGTGCATGAAGACACAAACAAGCCACGCACCAGAGGGACCCCATTGCTTCATCATCCCAATCGCCACCAAGAGACGATCCACCTCTCCCTTGTGGACCGTATCAGTCCTGGAGTGCCGCTCCTGCACCGAAGTCAATTCCCAGCCAGTAAACTATGGGGCGCTCCCGACGATGTTCCGGGCATAAAACAACTCACCTTCATATCGAATGGAGGAGGGAAGGGGAATCTTGAAGTACTAATTTTTTCCATCCGGTTTGGAGTTGAATGATGGTCGACCCAGCATATGGCTGGTCGCCATAGGCCGGAGACACTCGCACGCTGAAGAGGTATAGCCACAACCACCAGTGTGGTTTGATCTCCATGAACGCCTCACATAGCATGATAAAGCACGTCATGTGAATAACGACGTTAGGATGAAGGTTCGCACCTCTAGCTAATAGTAATGAAGAAGCTCTTGTACAAAGGGATGCAGGGGGAGTCCGAACTCGCGTTCATAAAAGGACGCAGCACGACCACCTCATTGTCCCTAGGATGGGCTACTTCCCCCTCGCTCTCCAGTCTCCACCAATAGACATCCTTTGGGGGGATGAACCCTTTTTCTCTAGACCATGGAGGCGACTTTCTTGGATCGAGCTAGCTAGGAATGATGCCATAGACACGTGGAGCAAGCCAGAGTAGCGCAAGAAAGAAGAACATCAGGGGGTTCTGAGAGGCAGAACGAAGGATATGGTAAGCGAAAACTGACCCTAAGCGCACTCTTCCTTTATTTATGCGAGTGGGCAGGGGGCAGCCGTGAACAAACGGGGAAGGAACCACCCCTTCTACCAAGGGACGCCTTAGGTATCGATCAAAGAGACCATGTGTTGCAGGACCATGCCGCCTAAGGCAGAGCACTAGGAAGATACGTCGTGACAGGTAGTTGTGACGCGTGGGAGGTTAACCAGACCACCATGCAACCCAAGTGCAAAATGGCAGACAAGTTGTTTCATGTCCCATCAGGTTGCCCACGCCAAGCAACATCATGATGGCCACCCATTACTAACGCACCATGATAGTAACTCCCTCGAGCCAGCTAGGTAAGAAACTGGAACACGCTCAAAAATCCCCACACAGAGCGAGGGGTGGACCGAGAAAGCTCCTACCAAGCCACAAACTAGGTGACCGACCCATAGGTCATTTGCTCGAATCCACATCTAAGGTCATACCTCACATCTCCCGCGAAAACCTATCCGACAGGGTGGCCATGGAGCCCCCTTTGGTCGGCAAGACTGAGCAAAGGGCCAACACGGGATTGAATAAGGAAAGACTTGATGAGACCCCTAGCAGTCCGAGCCCCTGTGGGACCACTCGCCGAAACTACGCCCAACCGAAGGGCGGTCGAATCTCCCTTGGATAACCCTTTCGCAACTCGTTGTTCCCCTCCATGTGCCAACTAGGCCGGAGGAGGGGATCCCTCCCTTCACAAGGATTCCAAAAGAAATCATCTCGAGGGGAGATGCATGCACAAAGGAGTCAAGCCACCGATCAGAGAAACGGGCGCCAGAGGACGCCCGGTGCCTGACAAACCATCATAGAAAAGGGTCCACCCCTTGCACTGCATAAAACCCCAAGCAATCCACATAGATTACTCGAGGGCTACATCTAATAGATGCACTCGCATGCACCCAAAAAGGGAACCGCTCAAGAAAAGCCTCTACAGAACTCCAAGGAGTTACACAAAGGCTCGAGGGTTGCACTGTTGTGGTTCTAGAACCAGGGGACAATAAGATTTGTGTTCGACACGGGTGCTAGTGCGGACTCACTCTGAATAGTGAGCTATGGGGGCTTGAAGGTGGTTCTAAGACGACTAGGTTATACTAGTTTAGACTGGAGCCCTAGTCCAGTATAGTGCTGACAATAATATTGCTTGGAGTGGGGACTCTTGGATGGGGGTTGGCTTGCCCTTTTATAACTCAAGGGTAGACGCTACAATGAGGAATTTTATTCTACTAGGGTGGAGTTAGGCCTCCTACTTCTGGTCCTCACAGCCCCTATGGTGTCGTCTACCGGGTCATGCTTCTAGACCTCGTAGTCCCTACAGAGTCATCTTCTAGGTCATGCGCCACCGTACCTTTGGTATGGCATCGCGTCTCATCCGCTTTCCAATGGGTTCTTGTAGCTACTCCGATTTAGACGTGGCGGTGCTTGGTGGGTTCTACCAAGTCAGCTAAAGGTGAGGTTTAGGGATGTCTTCATTATAGCTTCATCTTCCGTCATCCCCTTAGCACCACATTTCATCACGTGTAGGCGTATGCCTGGTATGGTGTATTGCCCCGTCCCTTTTCGACGTATGGGTCATTGTAGAGACCTCGATGCTGAGGTTCTTATGGGGGGGTTGTTCGGTCCCACTGATCAGTGGGGATACGTATCCGGTGTTGTGCTTGATAGAGACCTTTTGGTACCGCTTCCATGGTCTCGGCATGGCTCGGTGATGTCCTATCATGCCAACATGGCTCGATAGTACTAGGTCGGCTCTTCCTTTTAGTAGAGGTGTTCACCTGAGAGTCGACTGTCACCTGCTGGGTTGCTCGGTGTGCAGGTTGGTCGACAGCCCCGCCTCGCTGGGTTGCTCGGTAGGCAGGTTGGTTGGAAGTCCTGCCTCGCTGGGTTGCTCGACGAACAGGTTGGTTAGCAGCCCCGCCTCACTGGGTTGCTCGGTAGTATTTGTTCGGCGTGTGGGCCAGCCGGCTTGGTGGGCTGCTTGGTAGGTGGGCTGGCCGATTAGTGGGACGTCTTTGGGAGGCCTTTGGGCCTTGTTTGAGTTCCCTATTCTCAGGTACCTGACAATTAGCGACTCAAACCATGAACCTGCAATGATATGTGGGTTACCACCACAAGGACTCCATAATCCACATTGATCCATGAGACCCACTCAAGGAAGTGAAAGGCCACATGAGCACCAAATAGAGGGTGAATTAGGTGCCTAATTTTTTACTTCAATTATTGAGGCTCAATTAGCCTATCACTAGAAAAAAATGTAAAGTACTCTAGCAAGACGTGAACTTATTGTTTTTCTATAATGCTATAACCTTATCCTTAACATATAAAGGGTTAACAACCAAGGATCCATCTTTGAACTAGTATATAGATATTCTAGGAAGGTTAAAGTTGCACACGTAAAACACATACAAAAACGAAACATAGTAGACAAAGACTTCCTTGGGCAAACTATTAGAGACATGATGATATATCCCATGATATTGGTTGCCAAATTATAAATCCAAGTCCACATTGGAGCTCCATCAAGGTATATGATCCCAGTCACCAAGTCACCCTCAATCATGGTATTAGATTTTCCTCACAAGGTTAGTGCCATGAATCATGAACCACCATGCTCCAACTTGCACTTCCACTAACATTGACATCATGCACACTACAACATTTCTTCACATGGAGGGAGATCTCTTCATTGCTCACACAATAATATGATACCACTCTAAATGAAGAACTTTAGTGCCTTGAGTCATGAAGTCTTCCCACCACGTGCCACAACTTCCACTTACATTGATATCATGCACACTACAAGACTTCTTCACATGAGGGAGGATATCTCCTCATTTCCCACACACTAATATGATGCCACTCCACAAGAAGAACTGTGGGTCACCACCTATAAGGCCACTTACACCTTCACTAGATGGTCACAACAACCTCAAGCACTCTAGCTTGCTATCATATAAGTGCACAACATCCTAATATCCCAATGTTCTCAAGACCTAAGGCATAAACTTCACAAGGATAAACTATGATGTCTATCTTAACTTTGAATGTGGGTATATGGAGTGTAGAACCTTTTCTACTTCTCAACTTCGGGGAAATCCAACATCCTCAAGAGATGGAACCTATATATATATATATATAACCAACCCCATCCAAAGAGTCATTGAAAACTTTATGTGCTTGATCGAATGATTCGTCTATCTATGCATGACCAAATGACCCACTAATTCAAGGTCTTCACTCATATAGTTTAGTGGGCGACATTCCTTGTTGACCATTGAAACTTCACTCACTAACACTAAAGCCTGTTCACCAGTTGACTAACCGCTCTGTCCAAACTTTGCACTATATATGTCATTTTGTAAAGAATCAAATCCTCAGATTTGGCCATTGCAATGACATTAATAGATACAATATGCTTAGTCTAGGTGTTACGCATTGTAGCATGTCATTTAGTGGCACTAATATTCATGGTCTTCAACTATGACAACTCACTAATGTGCATTGAAGTATCTACAAAATGATTCTTTTATTCACTGCTATATAATAAAGTGTGCTTTGTCTCCTCAAGCTGAGTTACTATACATGACCTAGTGAAAGCTTTGGTGATTTTTTTGGGGATCTTAATCATTCTTTGTTTTGACTTGAATTTTCAACAAAATTGTCTTTACATCCCTATGAAGTATCATAACATGTTTAACATATTTTCAAAACACATCTTAATATAGACTTATGGCCTTATCTTAACATTAAAACTAATAGGTATGATCATATACATATGATTCTTATAAGAGGCCAAATCGCTCAAGCACTATTAGGAACTCTCAACTTTGCTAGCTAGAGAACATGCATGGCCCAAGCACAACCATTGTGATAGAGAATCCAATGAAGCTAATTGAGATTTGAAGAGAGAGATTTAAAGAGAGGCATGCTGCTAATGGTGGGAGGAATGAAGGGGATGATTTTAGTGGAGATAAAAAAATTAGAGTTTTCTATGTGGATATGTTAAGAGGTCTTCCTCTAAAATAGATCTCATTTTAGAGATGATTTTTTATTTGGTGCATTAGTAAATATGCCAGCTGTCTCTAAAAAATTAGTGTAATTTTTGAGACAATCGTGACACTTTTTGATTCCCTCTGTAAATCAAAGTGGTTGTCTCCTATGTTTTTATGCTAGTGGTTGTTCAATATTATATGCACCCCTTTAAAGTATGAAATAGGTGACCAGAGGAAGCTAAATGGGAGTTAATAAAATATTTGCACAAAGCAATCTTAGCTTCATTCCCAAAAGTTTAACCCAAACCTCTAAGACACCAAACTTTTATACATGGTCCAAGATCAAGAACACCTCAAACAATTGATAGTTATGCCTTGAAAAAGTTCCTAAGAAGAATATTAGACTAGTAAAACAATCAAAATGCAAAACAGACACTGGAAAGTTCAAAAAGAGGCAAATCGAAGACCTTCTTTAAGTAGCATGCTAGTGTCGCTCGTTGCCCGACACTGCCACCTACTACATGGTAGTGTCGCTTGATCAAATCCCCATAGATTGAGATGAAACTTTGCATACACCTTTCCAAAGATAAATCTAATGTATGCACAAAGTACGAACTTAGAAAAATCAAACTAGAAGATCAGATTGAAATTTATGAAACTAAATTGGGGTTTTCTCAAAAAGTTCAATCTGTTAGTGACTTGAACTCAAGATGAATTAGCTCATACCAACTAGTGGTAGTGTCTAGGTGTGTCTCATATGTCTCAAATCAAACCAAACTTCCCCACCAACTCAAATACAAGAATTTATTTAAATCTCAAACAAAAAGCTTGAAGGAGGAACCAAAATAAAAACCCCAAACAAATAAATTTTCATAGAGATATACCATAGAGGAACCACCATGATTAAGGCTAGCTATACTTCCCAATTCACATGATGATAGATGCCACAATCTAGAAACATACATAGATCCCCTAACAAATGAAAATAGAGAGCAAGTTCCAAAATCAAAGCTAGAGAGATGGTTTGTTGGTGCAACTCTTCCTCCTTATTTATAGAGCTATTCCACTTAGCTAGGGGCAAAACAGACCAACTCTCATTCTGATGATCTGACGGCCATGCTCCCTTCATGAACTTGCTTCACCTTGATGCAACCTCTATGATGGATACTCAGGCAACCTGTGATTCCCTCCAGAACTATGTCATTGGGTTTTGAGGCCAAACCCATAAAAATGTCACTAGGTAGTTTTGAGACTCAACCACCAAATCTTTGCAAATAGCGTACTCCATACAGGTCCTCCATTTTTCTAGACATGTGTGCCACCGACCTCAACCATGCTGGCAACATGATCAAGTCCTACATGTCCCCACACCTACTAATGTCCTCAAGTGTCAGCCACCATGACTGGTCACCTTACTTCTTCAATCCTTCAATCAACACCAAGTGGTTGTCCATCATCACTCCTAGTTCATTTAGCACGAACCTGCTTGACCTTCACCTTTTCTATCGACCATGGTATCTATACTTCAAACAGACATACCACAAGACAAGAGGCATGTTTCACAAACTCACACCCTAGTTAGCCCGCATGACTCAACCTGAGATGATACTCCATCAACAATCACTCATCACAAACCCAAACACAAGGACATTTCAACCTTATGTTTACAATCTCCCTCTCGATGAGTGCATTGTCAACATCACCACAAAACAAAAAGAAAAGTAGAGAAACAAAGAAGCAAAAAGAAACAACACACTCAAATTACCAAAAGCTAAACAAACACCAAAATATGGTCATTTAAAAATGAACAAAACTTGGTCCCCAAATATATGGGCAACGACTCAACACAAACAAGCAACAATGAGTAGCCGTCAAGAAGAAGCAAAAAGGGCTCAACACCATTATCCATAAAGAGCAAAAACCAAAAACTCTAAAAACACAACTTGTCCTTCCAGAAAGGAAATGCTCAAACACAACTAGCAAAGCATCTCAAATGCAACCCCACTAACTAAATGAATGCACTCTCAATAAGGTGTTTGTGTATGTGTATAATTCTCCTTTTTGTGTGTATACTTTTCCACCTTGTTGATAGATGCACTTAGTAAGCACTTCCCATATGGACAAAAACTACAAACCGCCTCAAAATATCTAAAAAAGCAGTAGAAATGTACAAAATATAGGAGCTTTAGGGGTATATCAATCATGATGTGATGATGCTTTAAGCGTGTTGTGCTATGTGTGCAGCAATATATGCATATGCTAATAGATTCTCAAAACTGATCATATGTACAAGTTCGTGAAGTAAAGGCATTTGAATTAGTTTTAAGCATTTCAAAGCAAGGGTTCACCACTAAAACAACATTGAACATATGTAAGTAGGAAAACAACAAAGTGCTAATCAAAGGTATACAAGGTGAATTATCTCATACAACTATCACCCATCATGCCAATGACGAACTTAAACTTGTGTTGGGTCAAATTTTGTTACATTATTATTTTATTAGAGTGTCTAGTGTGACACAAGATTTAGGCAAAGCATGTGAGTGCGAGAGGTTGTAAGCATTGCCAAGTCTAACTTTTTAACTGGGTGCAACCTATGGAGGAAAGAAAGTAGAAGCTAAAGATACTAGTTTTGATCATCCACTTCACTCCTCATTTTGTTCTCAATGTTCTAGGAGAAGCAGTCTCGATATAGTGATGTTGTGTTGAATGCAAACTCATCTTGATATTTTTATTTTCACTTATCCTGAATCAAATTTTAGCATGGTAGTATTTGTACCAATATAGTGAATGACTCAAAGCATGAGAACTAGCAATCTAGCATACTAGTGATAGCAAAAAATGATCTCAACACATCATACACATGCTAGTTGCCAACCTAATGGTGCACAATTTTTTTAGGTTCAACAAGCCCAAGTATGTTAACAATTTAGAAAACAAGCTTAGCTGAACAAGATTGTATCAATATGAGCAAAATGAGCCTAAGCTTACCATAGCACATTATGTACACAAAGAGCGAGCATAATTGGCACACCCGGATTTAAGGGGTAAAGTCGGGTGCGTCTCATATGTGCGCCAGAGAAGAACAACATATATAATGACCAAGTGTATAGACATAAATGTCAGAGATATCATTAAATTGCGGAAGTATCTTACAAAAATAGTTGATAACAATAAAACGAATAAAATATTCCTTGGCACCATAAAGCTGACTGGGAGACACCACCTAGATAAGCTCGTACTCCTCATTGTAGACCTCCTCCTGGGCTACATGCTCTTCACCTATGGGGGGTGGGGTTATATATCGCAAGGGTGAGCCCACAAAAATCATAGCTCAACAAGTTGTGGGGAATAATGTGCATGAACTCACCAAATGTGGGGCTCATGTGAAGTGTAAGGCTGATCAACAAATAAGGTTAAAGCTGAGCATTGCTTTTAATAAGTTGGTTAAATTTATTAGCATTTACTAAACGTAAGTATGTACTAAACTAGAGTAATAATAGATCAAAAAATAATAAAACCACAATGCGATGCAAATGACAATTGAATTTAATTTCATAAGTTAATCATGTGAGTCCTGAGCTGCTCATGACCGCGAGCACAGCTAGTATAGCAGTTTTACACTCTGCAGAGATTGTACCCTTTACCGACAAGTCATGTTACCCATCTGCCATGGGGTTGTATGGGCCATACACCTCTACCAAGTAAGCGAGGCAGGGGTAACACTACGCGGCCTTTACAAAGTTCCACTAGCTTCAGAAAACCCGCTACAGTTTCTAGGGAGCGCAATGTAGGAATCCTCTGTCTGAAAGTCATTGCAGCAAAATCAACCTGAGAACCTCCCTACACCGATAACTCCCCTACTACCCTTGCCCCTTTCAGGTAAGGTAGAACTCCACTAGCTTTCCTAATTAGTCAGCCAAGGGCGTCTCATTCCACCCTTGTGGTGGCACGTGTATCTCAAGTTAAGCCCATGTTCTAAAAATAATAGTCTTATCATGAACAGAATAGATCAACAATAACAAAGCATTATCATGAGTAATAATTATCTTAAAACCCAAAAATATATAGCAATAGTAGAGACTACCCAAAAGTTCAGGGGTAAACAAGGAGTAAAGATGACCAAACTAGGGTGACCTATTGGGTCCCATCAAAATTAAGCTTAAGCATGCCAAAATGATATAGAGAATATTATTGGGTAAATAAAGTGGTCAAGGGTACAACTTGCCTTCAATGAGCTCCTGCTTAGTATTTTCCACCTGCTGAGCACCTGGGTCCTCGGTCACTTGCACGTCTACTCGAAGCAATACAAACAAACATAGTACAGGAGAAATTAAATCACATCAAACATGGAACATACTGCATAATAATATTCTACGCATCGTAACAAGATCATAGGTTTGAGAATCACTAAATTCAGGTTACGTATAACAAGTTATGGTTTTCTAAAGTTTTAAGTGGTTGATATAGAATAAACTGAGTGGACAATTTTAATCTATGTTTCATGATAAAATAGAGTTACTAGGTGATAAACAATATTAATACAAAATTAATGCAACTGGAATGGATCAAAAAGGAGTTAATTCATCAAGTTATGAATTTCCTAAGTTTGGGACATTATTTTTGCACTAAAAGGATTTCTGTATTTAGTTTAATGGATTTCTGAGTTATCTAGACTGCGGCCACAATTACAGAAAAATCCAGGGTTATTTTATAAGAAATCAAGGCCTTGCTGTAAATACTTAACACGCCGCGTGGACGACGGGTTGATTCACACAATTGCTAGGGACTCTTACGCAGAGTGGCAACTGCGAAGGGGTATGAACTATTCTCAGCCGTCTAATCTAATTTCTACACACCAGATTAGATCCGTAATCTCCTCAACCGGTACGCCTTCGTACGCGTTGGATTCGATTCCTACGGTTTGGATTCAAAACCCACATACGCACTCGCGAGCCCTCAGATTTTAAACTAGTGGTCAGGATTACGTAGGTTGAAGCGTTATCCTATATCTAATCATGACCATCGATGTCTAGATCATCGGCCCAGGTTTAAAACACCGCGATCCAATCACACACGAGCGATAGCGATCCTAGGGCCCTATCACACGGCTGAATCGGCATCCGAGATCAAATCCTAGCCACTCATCTACGCATTGACGGCCTGGACGCTTTTCCCCTTTCCTAACACATTGTTGCCCTATCTGCGCCGACCGTGCCATGGCAGAGGACACGCTGGCGAGCACGCAATCCGGCCCCATCGCACCCAAGTCTAGAATTAACCGGCACTAAACCTTGAGGAGGGCATGGCGAAGAGGGTGAAGGGGGAATTACCTTGGTTGGGTGTCGGAAAAGTGCTGGCCACGAAGCGAAGTGGGCTGGCGGCGGTGATGTCTCACGGCGAGAAATTCTGAAGGCGTTAGCGACAATACACAAGTGGCGTGGCCATGGCTACTCTTCCCTAGATCTGAAGGAGCTCCTAGGGGCCAA
>JAOPSE010003128.1:0-60626 GCA_029449295.1 Zea luxurians | reverse complement strand
AAAATCGAAGCTATTCTTCGAATGGAACCACCAACCACAAAAAAGGGGGCTCAGCGACTGATGAGAAGACTTGCATCTCTGAATCGATTTATATCTAGATCAGCAGAGAGAAATTTACCATTTTTTGAGGTGCTGAAGTCAGCCAAAGTTTTTCAATGGGGACCAGTTCAGCAGAAAGCCTTCGACGAGCTGAAACAGTATTTGATAGATCTAACAACATTAACTCCACCAACGCCAGGGGCTCCTCTGTTGTTATATGTGGCAGCTTCGCACTCAGCGGTAAGTGCGGCACTTGTCCAAGAGAAGCTTGAAGGGCAAACCAAAAAGCAAGCCCCAAATTACTTTGTCTCCGAAGTCCTTAGTTTATCAAAGAAAATTATATAGAATTGGAGAAGGTGTTGTATGCTATTTTGATGGCTTCTAGAAAGCTTCGGTATTATTTTCAAGCATACCATATAATTGTTCCTTCTTCACAGCCATTGAAGGATATTATGAGAAATAGAGAAGCTACTGGAAGGGTTGGAAAGTGGGCTGCGGAACTCAATGAGTTCTACGTTGATTATGTGCACAGATCTTCGATTTAGCCCCAGGCGTTAGCAGATTTCATTGCTGACTGGACGCCAGAGGCTCAGGAAGAAGAAGCAAGTAAAGATACTGAAGCTTGGACAGTATTCTACGATGGTTCTTGGGGAACCTTCGGGGCAGGAGCAGCTGCCGTTTTAATTGCACCTTCTAAAGTTAGAACATGTTACGCAGTGAAACTTGATTTTAGTTGTACAAATAATATTGTTGAATATGAAGCTTTGCTTTTGGGCCTTCGGAAGTTGAAAGCAATGGGGATAAGAAGGGCGGTCCTCAAAACTGATTCCCAAGTTATTTTTGGCCATGTTGACAAAAGTTGCAAAGCAAGAGATCCGAAGCTTGAAAAATATCTGGATACGGTTCGAAGATTTGAAGCCTCCTTCGAAGGGTTCTCTGTTAAGAATATTCCACGAGGAGAAAATGAACATGCTGATCTATTAGCCAAGTCAGCGGCACAGGGGCTGCCATTACCTTCGGAAGTTTTCTTTGAAACAATAAAAGCACCTTCGGTTGACCTTCTTGAAAGAGCAGTGCTTAATATATCTCCTGTTTACAGCGAAGATTGGAGAACTGAGATCATGTCTTTTCTCCAGGGCAATTTCCTTTCAGATGACGAAGCTTATCAAAAGAGAATAGCGGCAAGAGCCCGTCCATATGTAATAATAGAAGGGGAGTTGTACAAGCGTGGAGTCTATTCTCCATTGCTCAAATGTTTATCTAGAACTGAAGGTATAGAGCTGATGAAAGAAATACATGCAGGCCTGTGTGGATCTCACATCGGATCTAGGCCTTTATTGGGTAAAGTTTTTCGTCAAGGATTCTATTGGCCGAAGGCAGCTTCGGATGCAGCAGAATTAGTCCAAAAATGCGAAGGTTGTCAAAAATGTGCAAGAGATCAAAAACAACCTTCGTCTCTAACTCAATTAATACAGCGCACTTGGCCATTGCAAAGATGGGGGCTTGATTTGCTAGGCCCACTTCAACCAGCACAAGGGAAATTAAGATATGTTGTAGTGGCAGTTGAATATTTCTCTAAATGGATTGAGGCAAAGCCTTTAGCCACGATAACTTCGGTTACGGTTCAAAAGTTTTTCTAGCAAAATATTGTTTGTCGCTTCGGAGTGCCGAAGGCCATTACCGTGGACAATGGAACGCAGTTTGATTCCGAAGCTTTCAGAGAGTTTTGTGAACAAATTGGCACGAAGATCCATTTTGCATCAGTTCAGCATCCAGAGTCAAATGGACTTGTCAAAAGAGCTAATGGCATCATAATGACAGGAATAATGAAGTTAATCTTCAATCAGCCCAGGGGGAAGTGGCCGGACGAATTAATCAAAGTGGTGTGGAGCCACAACACAACAATATCAAGGTCAACAGGTTTTACACCATTCAAATTGTTGTTTGGTGACGAAGCAATAACCCCAGAAGAAGCTAAGGCAGGATCAATAAGAACAGTGGCTTCGGCAAAAGACGAAGCTGATTACTCTGTGGACAAAGATGCTATAGAAGGGATCAGGCTTCAGGCTGTGGAAAACATCAATAAATACCAAACCGAAACAATAAAATGGCGTGATAGAAAGGTTCAGTTGAAGAACATTAAGCCAGGACATTTGGTGCTTCGAAGAGTGGCCAACCTGGACACAGTAGGCAAGCTACAGCTAAAGTGGGAAGGACCTTTTCTGGTAGCATCTTCGTCAAGACCCGGTTCCTATAGGTTAAAGGATATGGACGGCAACGACATTCCTAGATCTTGGAATGCGGATGAGCTTCGGCGGTATTATGTGTAACCTGATGTAATCTTTTTTTTTTATTTTTTCCTATAGCACCCTTTTCTTTTCCAAAGGGGGAGAAAGGTTTTTAATGGGGCCATAGCATGTAATTTCCCTTTTTCTTTTATCGGCTCTACAAGAGCAGTATCCCCCGAAGATGTAAATGTAAAAACTGGGCATGCACCATCGAGTGCAGCGAGAAAAGGAAAAAAACACGGAGAAGCTCGAAAAACGTCCCTAAGGGGATGCAGAGCACGACCAAGCTACAAAAAAGTCGTTCTTAAGGGAGCGCAGTGTAAGTTTTCTACTCAAAAGTCGTTCCTAAGGGAATGCAGATCTTACAGCGAAAAGTCAACGCTGATTCCACCGAAATATAAGGCGAAAAAGCTCCTAAGGGAGGCTTACAGCGAAAAGTCATCGCTGATACACCGAAAAATAAGCGGTGAAGCCGAAAAATAAACGGCAAAGATTTGATATTCCTAAGGGAATAAGAGTTGTGGTTATGTGTCTTTGAACACTCATTTGCATGATACATTACATCATACATTTGCATTCATAAACATTCACTTAGACATACATAGGATCATCATCATAACATACAAACTTGCTTCGGGTTTGAAAGAGAAGGCTTCGGAAAAAGGGGAAAAGAGGCAATTTTATGCTTCGCTGTGTACACAAAGAAGGGAAGGTGTTTTTCGCCTTCGGCTCAAAAGTATTAATTTCGTCCACACCAAAGCATTTCATACGTTGACGGAAAAGTAAGATTATATTACAAAGTGAAATCTGATTACATCATATTTTATACAAAGTTTTTTGAGCTATTTTTACAGACTATTCGAGCTTCGACAGCATCCATAGAGCTTCATCCTTTTACTCTGCAGCTTCAGCTTCGGCTTGGCAACCTGTATGTAAGTATTATAAGCAAAGTTCAAAATTCAAAAGAAAAGGTAAGCATAAGGTATGATTTTGTTACCAGCAAAAGGAGGCTTCGAGCTTCGTCACCGGCTTTGCTCCGTCCACCCTTTGTCCACACTAACTTTATAAATCTATTTGCAATACTTCGAGCCAGACTGGGAATATTATCTAGGTCTGCTGGTGACAGGCTGAAGTTGGGTCTATTAACAATCTTGTTGTGTTCACAGCCAGACTTCAAAAAGGCAACAGTTGTGCCACGAGAAGCCGTCAGGGCACAGAAGTCGCCATGCCCAGCTATAACTTCGTCAAGATCATTAATTTCACCTTCAATATGCTCAAAGGCACCAGGCAGGTCTTCAGCCGAAGGAGTAAACTCTTCACTACTGGCTCCAACAAAATGGAACACCTGCTTCAACTGTTGAATACATCGAGTGCTGAACTCCAGACACTTATTCTGAAGACTTTTTAAAGATTCTTTCATCTCCGAACTTCTTTGAACTTCGGCTTCAAGCTTTGCATTAAGTTTCAGCTTTTCTTGTTCAAAATTTTCTAATTGGGAAAGAAGCTTCAAATTTAATTCTGCTATTTTTGCTTCAGCATCCGCTAATAAGCCTTCAGTTGTTTGATGCTCGAAGTCTTTCTTTTTGATGGCAGCTGATTGCTCTTTTATCTTGTTTTCTAAGTTCTCAACTATAACTTCGTGCCTTTTATCCTCTAAGTCCTGCTGCATTTTTAAGGCCTTGCTCAAAAGCATACTCTATGGACAAATAACCTTCGTTAGAAAATATTTCTGTTATTACAAATAACAAGAATTAGACACAAGATGTTTACCTTAAAATTGGAATAGAACAAACTGCCGACAATGTGTTGCCGTCGGTAGCGGCTGATATCTTCTTCAAGCTTCGGGAGACTGATACTCTTTGATAGAGTACCGATAACCTTCGCACCGGTTTGATCTCGTAGACAGCTTAACCCTTCATCATCAATGCCACCGAAGAGAAGCGCCCTCGGCCGGTACCCGTAAGATATAGCATACTCTTTTAATTCCTCTTTTTTAGCTTCTATCAGCTCTTGGCCAACTAAGTTTCGGAAGTCAAAGGTTTTATCTTCTGAAGTTTCTTCAGTTATTTCTTCCTTCTCAGGTTTTGCGGCCGTGGTCTCTTCGGTGGCTGCAGCAGCTTCTTCCACGGCCATGTTTAGCAGCATTTTATCTATATCAGTAGTTATGTTCTCTAAATTAATGTCCTCGGATTTGGCATCTTCGGCTCTGGCCTCTTCCGCTGCAGCCTTCAGAGGTACACCTTCAGTAGCTGTCGTTCTTTCAATTGTCGGCACTTTCGGAGTTGAAGCCCTTGGTGGTGTTGCATCAATCACTTCTGTCACAGTAACAATCCTTTGCCTCTTTGGCACAGGTGCCTTTGTTTTTGTCGGCTCCTTTCCCTTATGAAAAGGTTTCGTCAGATGCAGCCCCAATGGACTTAGTTTGACAGGCAAAGTTTCAGTCATTACCTTTAGGATTTCCTCTATTTCAGTAGCAGAAGATGTCGCAGAAGTCTTCTCTTTTTAATCAATTGATTTTTGCTTTGGAGTAGAAGCCTTTCTTTTCTTCGAAGCAATCTCTTTCACCTCAGATTCTTGTTTCTTCTTCTTTGATTGATCTTCGTCGTCCTTATTTAAAGCACTAGCCACTCTTTTCCTTTTTTGCCCTTCGGCACCCTTATCCAGTCGCTCATAGTCAGGATATTCAAAGCCTATATCATCCATCACTCGGTTTAACCTTCGTTTCGGGCGGGTGCCGAAGGCCGCTGTCATCAATTGATCTTCTTTTTTGGAATAATTTCCAAGAATTTCGTTACATATTACTTCGATTGTTATCAGCCATTCTTGGCAGGGTACTTTGAAATGTCTCTTGAACTTGTAATGGTAGGGCAGTCGGATAAGTTCCCCCTCCTTTTCTTTCCTTCAAGCTTCGGCATGGCCCACTCCTTCATAGTTGGAAATATTTTGAAAGCCAAAAATTCCTGCACTAAGTCCCTAGTGCCAATGTGCTCAGCGATAATCCTGAATTCAACCAGCGCAGTTTGGGTTGGACCCTCTGGTGTCATATTACATTGGGGTCTGGTCTCCCCAAAGATCAGCTCTAGCGGGCTCTGGACCAGCTTCTCCCTATCATCGTCAACTTTGACATAGAACCATTCCGATTTCCAGCCTGCCGGCCACTTGCTTCGGTAGCTGATCACATGAAATTTTGTAGTCTTCCGGTAAGCAAAATTGTAACAGCCAAAGTTTTCATGTAATCCATCCTTTCTGTCCTTGGTTTGGTAATGCAGCTCGTGCACCCGGCAGAAACCTTCAGCAAATGGTTCCACCCCCTGGCTTCGGAGAGCCCAAATATAAACACTAAGCCTAACGATAGCGTTAGGAGTTAGCTGATGAAAGTGGATCCCAAACTTTTTTAGCACATCGGCAATCATCTTATTTAAAGGGAATCTCAAACCAGCTTTGAAGAAACTCTTAAAAACTACTATTTCATCTTTTTCTGGCTTCGGAGTCTTCTCCACCGAAGCAAATCAACTCTTTCTTATCTTCGTTAAAATAGCCCAATTTCAGCATCTTCGGAAGGTCGCCTTCGGAGACTGTGGATTTTCCAAAATCCAGGTGGCTGGGTTTGCTCGGCACCAAGCTGCTATAATCATCTTCAGAATCGGTCTCTTCAACACCACCTTGTTCTGCTTCAGCAGCCGGGATGTCCTCCGGTGTTACCAACCCAGAGCGCTTCATTGCTTCCGAAATAGGAACAGTCTCAGTAGCTTCGGTCTCATCTCCCTCACGATCGACCCTTGCAGTAGAGCGAACTCTGGCCATTTGATTATGGCTTACTTGAAATTTCTGGTGTTGACTTTTTTGTTTTTTCCGAAGCTCCTACTCTTTTACCGAAGCAGAATCACAAGCGAGGTTTCGTCTGAGCACGATGATTAAGCTTCGGCTATGACTAAAAATTTGGCAGCAAAACAGTGCAATAGCAATGAATGTTGTGGTAACTTCACACCTACCCGTCTTTTATAGTGCCACAGGTGAGAAGGTGAATCGGCAAGGTCTCTAGCACCGAACAAATAGTCACCCGCACTCACTGAACGGTGGGCCACAGGGTCGACAAGGTAAATCGCTGGCGCGCGCGTAATTGGTGCAAGATGGAGCGCGCGCGACGATTATTTTAATCGTTTCTCACCAACGAGCTCAGGGAAGGTGTTTTTTGGATCTTCGGCGTCCCGAAGCCTAGAAGACTTTTTCATGGATCAAGCTCGTTACGAAAAACGATCTGGCACCACGAAGGGGCTACTGTTGGGGGTATGCTTCGTAGCCGAAGATCCTAAAAAGAACACCTTCGAAAGGTCTTCTCAGAAGCAAGCGCTGAAGCTACCACCTATAAAGCTTCGGCATGAAGACAGATCCCAAGATGAAGGGTCGAACCGACTTAAAGATGAATTGACTCAAAGACCCATGATGTTTCGTGTCATTGTTGTAATCGATTGTAAAGGACATAAATGTAATTTTGCGCAGGTTGCACCCTATGCCTATAAATAGGTGAACAGTACCTCGACACTGTTCACGCGATCTTGTAATCACTGGCACGTTACGCTTGAATTATTGCTTTCCGCCAAGGCGAAGGTATAAACGTGCTCAAATATTATGTTTTAATACTTATATATTCATATAATGAAATATATGAATACATTTTATGCTTTACATTTCATTTCTTATTGTTTGTTGTTTTACAATTATGATTACAAAGGTGAAATCTTCGTAATGTCTTACTCTTGACCTTCGTCCGAAGCTCATTAAATCCTTGGGGAGATAATGCTTCAACGGACGAAGGACATTTATACTTAACATTTTGTGTTGCCTTGTTCTTAATTCATAGCATTTGAGAACAAGTCCCCAACAGCACTTTTATATTTGCTATAAATATGGACAATAGTAGTAACCTGCCTAAGCGCCCTCCCGAGATCGGACTCGAGGGAGGGTAAGACCGGAACGAGGTCAAGCCTGAGTGGAGGCCATTCCGATAGGGAGGTGAAGCTACCATGGGGGGGAGGGGACACTCTAACCTATGGAGTTGGTATAACCTCCCCCCCGAATGGTTTGTGTTGGCATCAATCACCAAAATGGGGGAGATTGAAAGGGAAATAGGGTCAAACCTTTTCCAATAAGAATTTTGGTGGTTGAATTGCCCAACACAAATTATTGGACTAACTAGTTTGCTCTAGAAAATATGTTCTACAGGTGCCAAAGGTTCACAACAAACCAATACAAGTCAAAAGAAAGAGTTCAAACAAAGCGAGCAAAATACAACCGAAGTGTGCCCTGGTCTGGCGCACCTGCCACCGGATAGTGTCCGGTGCACCAAGGAACCCAACTCCGAACTTGCCACCTTCGGGAATTTTGGGAGCCGCTCCGCTATAATTCACCGAACTGTCCGGTGTAGCGCCGGACTGTCCGGTGTGCCAGTGGAGCAATGGCTACTTCGTGCCAACGGTCGTCTGCGAAGGCATTAAATGCGCTACAGTGCGCGCCTACGCGCGCAGAAGTCAGAGCAGCGCCAAAAGGCGCACCGGACAGTCTACAGGACCTGTCTGGTGCCCCCCGGACTGTCCGGTGGACCCACAAGTCAGAGCTCCAACGGTCGAACCCTAACGGCCGGGTGACATGGCTGGCGCACAGGATAGTGTCCGGTGGCGCACCGGACTGTCTAGTGCGCCATGCGACAGCAGCCTCCACCAACGGCTACTTTGGTGGTTGGGGCTATAAATACCCCCAACCACCCACCATTCATTGCATCTAAGTTTTCAGCATTCTCACCTCTTACAAGAGCTATAGCATTCAATACAAGACACAACCAAAGAGATCAAATCCTCTCCGAGGTCCGGAATCACTCCAAACAAATTAGTGACTAAAGAGAGAGACATTTGTGTTCTTTTGAGCTCTTGCGCTTGGATTGCTTTTCTTCTTTCTCACTCTTGTTTCCACAACACTTGTAATCAAAACAAGAGACACCAATTGTGTGGTGGTCCTTGTAGGGGACTTAGTGTCCTATTTGATTGAGAAGAGAAGCTCACTCGGTCTAAGTGACCGTTTGAGAGAGGGAAAGGGTTGAAAGAGACTCGGTCTTTGTGACCACCTCAACGGGGAGTAGGTTTGCAATAACCGAACCTCGGTAAAACAAATCATCGTGTCATTCGTTCCTATTTGCTTGTGATTTGTTTTCGCCCTCTCTTTTGGACTCGCATATATTTCTAACGCTAACCCCGGCTTGTAGTTGTGCTTAAGTTTATAATTTTCATATTCCGCCTATTCACCCCCCCCCTCTAGGCAACTTTTAGGTGGTATCATCCTTCCCTTTGGGAGAGATCATCCAGAATAGGGAAGCCTCGGGAAGGGTAGCCAAGTGGGTCGTCGAACTCATGGGAGAAACTCTGTCGTTCGCCCCCAAGAATGTCGTCAAATCCCATGCCCTGGCTTACTTTCTGGCTGAATGGACTGATACCCAATTACCAACATCTCCGATCCAAGCCGAGTTATGGACATGTACTTTGACGGATCTCTGATGAAAACCGGGGCAGGCGCTGGATTGCTTTTTATCTCACCCCTCGGCATACATCTGCGATACATCATGCATCTCCACTTCGCTGCATCCAACAATGTCGCCGAGTATGAAGCCTTGGTCAATGGTTTACGCATCGCCATTGAGCTAGGAGTCAGACGCCTAGACGTCCGAGGGGATTCCTAGCTTGTCATTGACCAGGTGATGAAAAACTAGAGCTATCTTGATGCGAGGATGGAGGCTTACTGCGAGGAAGTTCGACACATCTAAGATAAGTTTTTCGGCCTGGAGCTCAACAACGTCGCATGCCGGTACAATGAGGTAGCTGATGAACTGGCGAAAATTGCCTCGGAGCGGACCACGGTCCCCTCGAATGTCTTCGCCAAGGACATCTTCAAACCCTCGGTAATGCCCAAGGAGGCGTCCGAGCTCGCCCCCCATGAAGAAGCACCCCTGGCCGGCGGGCCCGAGGCTATGCAAATTGACGGTGATGAAAACCGAGCCTCTCCAACTTTGGACTAAAGGGCACCTTACCTGGAGTATCTCCCCCGGGGAGAACTCCTTCTAGGGAAGACCGAGGCCTAGCACCTCACCGCCAAGCAAAGACCTTTGTGCTGATAGGAGAAGAAAAGGAGATGTACCGACGCAACCCCTCGGGAATACTTCAACGGTGTATACCAATCAGCCAAGGGCAGGAGTTGCTGGGCGAAGTCCACTCGGGGGCTTGCGGGCACCACGCGGCACCCCAAACCCTTGTTGGCAACGCCTTCAAGCAAGGGTTATACTGGTCGACTGCAGTGGCGGATGCTATCAAGATCGTGTGGTCCTGCCGAGGCTGCCAGTTCTACGTGAAGCAAACGCATATGCCAGCTCAAGCCCTTTAGATGATTACAATGACATGACCATTCATGGTGTGGGGATTGGATCTCGTCGGTCCTCTGTAGAAGGCACCTAGGGGCTTCACGTACCTGATGGTCGCCATCGACAAATTCTCCAAGTGGATCGAGGTCTAGCCCCTCAACAACATTAAGTCAGAGCAGGTGGTTGTGTTCTTCACGGACATCACTCATCACTTCAGGGTCCCAACTCAATCATCACCGATAATGACACCCAGTTCATAGGGAAGAAGTTCCTTAGCTTCTACAGCGACCATCACATCCATGTAGATTGGTCAGCAGTAGCACCCGAGGTGTAACGGGCAAGTAGAGCGTGCCAATGGCATGATCCTGCAGGGCCTAAAGCTGAGGATCTTCAACGACCTAAACAAGTTCGGCAAGCGATGGCTCGCCGAGCTCCCTTCAGTAATCTAGAGCCTAAGGACTACTCCAAACCAAGCCACGGGGTTCATACCATTCATCTTGGTCTATGGGTGAGAGCACCTAAAGG
Source organism: Zea luxurians (assembly GCA_029449295.1). NCBI lineage: Eukaryota > Viridiplantae > Streptophyta > Magnoliopsida > Poales > Poaceae > Zea > Zea luxurians. The sequence goes on along the minus strand of JAOPSE010003128.1, from coordinate 50,372 downwards.
GGGGTGAATAGGTGATCTTGTAAAAACTTACAACTTAAAGCCACAAAACTTGATTATGGGTTAGCACATGAAATCAAGTGGCTAAGGACCGAGCTCTTGTGAAACACAATAGTCTCAGCGAGAACAAGAACAAGAGACACGATGGTTTATCCCGTGGTTCGGCCAAGTATAACACTTGCCTACTCCACGTTGTGGCGTCCCAATGGACGAGAGTTGCACTCAACTCCTCTCAAGTGATCCAATGATCAACTTGAATACCACAGTGTTCTTTTTTCTTTACTTTTTCCCGTTTGCGAGGAATCTCCACAACTTGGAGTCTCTCGCCCTTATAATAAGGATCAAAGTGAAAGCACTAGAGTAAGCTAGGGAAGCAACACACAAATCCACAGCAATACGCACACACACAGCCAAGACTTGAGCTCAAATGAATCGCAACAAGTTCACCACTAGAACAAAGCTCAAATCACTAAGAATGTCAATCGAGTGCGCAAAGACGGAGTGTGAGAGATTAAGATTGCTCAAGGTATGCTTGGATAGCTCCTCCATTCGCCTAGGGGTCCCTTTTATAGCCCCAAGGCAGCTAGGAGTCGTTGGAAGCAATCCAGAAAGGAAATTCTTGCCTTCTGTCGGGTGGCGCACCGGACAGTCCGGTGCACCACCGGACACCCACTGTTCATAGTCCGGTGCAGATTGCTTTCCTAAATTGGCGCAGCCGACCGTTGCAGAAATGGAGCCGTTGGCGCACCGGACACTGTCCGGTGCCCCCATCAGACCGTTGGCACGCCCACGCATCACGCGCGGATTGCGTGGCCGACCGTTGGCTCGGCCGACCGTTGGCTCACCGGACAGTCCGGTGCACCACCGGACAGTCCGGTGATTCTTAGCCGTACGCTGTTGACTGTTTCCCGAGAGCGACGACTTCGCCGCAGACGACTCACCGGACAGTCCGGTGCACCACCGGACAGTCCGGTGATTTATAGCCGTACGCGTCGTCGAGACCCGAGAGTAGGCTATTCATCGGGACTGGTCCTGGCACACCGGACATTGTCCGGTGCACCCAAACCGAGCAGCCTTTCGGCTGTACATAGCCAACTTTTCTCCAAAATGATTTCTCCTATTTCTAGCACTTAGACATAATACATTAGTCTTCAAAACAAAGTATTAAGTCTAGACACATACCTTTAATCTTGATTTGCACTTCTTGAGTCTTTGGCACAAATATCACTCAACGCATTTTTGTGTGGAGCACTTAATCACCAAAATCTTATAGAAATGGCCCAAGGGCACATTTCCCTTTCAATCTCCCACTTTTTGGTGATTTATGCCAACACAACAAAAAGCAACTAAAGAAGTGCAACATCAATGCAAATGAGAACAAAAATTTGTTTTTGATTCAAATTTGGCATATTTGGATCATTCTTTGCCACCACTTGGTTTGTTTTTGCAAATCAAACTCAAATTCCTATCTCTAAGTCAAATTCAGTTGTTGAGGCATAGAGAGCGGTATTCCAAGAGAAATTGATCAAAGATTCAAGAACTCCCCCTTTTTCCCATAATCAAACATTCTCCCCACAAGAGATCAACTTTTGACAATAAGAGACAACAAGAGTATTTTGACAAAACAAAAGCTCTAACTCTACTATTTTCAAAATTCTCAAGTGGTAGCTGATCCATTTGCTTTGGCCTTAATTTCTCCCACTTTGGCATTAAGCACCAAAACGGGATCATTATTGGCCCCAAAAACCCCATTGCCTCACCAAAATCTTCAATTAAGAGTAAAAAGGCAATAAGGGCATGGAGATGAACTTGGAGTAAATTACCCTCTCATCGGAGTGCAGTGGAAGTCTTTCATGGTCCAAGTTCACCTTTTCCCTTTCAATCCTCCTTTGAGACTAAATTAAGAACACTCAAGCACATGGTTAGTCTCAAGGGATCAAGTTGTAGCATTTCTCCCCCTAAGTATGTGCATCATTCACACATGGACTTGTGAGGTCCGGGGATCCTTTGCACAACTTGAGCACCATAAATAAGCAATAAAATGCATAATGGAACATGATCAAAGGCATAAAACACATGTATGCTATAGATCAATCCAAGTTACGTGAATCTAAGACATTTAGCTCACTACGCAGCCTGCAAAAGGTCTTCTCATCTAAAGGCTTGGTAAAGATATCGGCTAGCTGGTTCTCGGTGCTAACGTAAAACACTTCGATATCTCCCTTTTGCTGGTGGTCTCTCAAAAAGTAATGTCGGATGTCTATGTGCTTTGTGCGGCTGTGTTCAACAGGATTGTCTGCCATGCGGATTGCTCTCATTGTCACATAGGAGTGGGACTTTGCTCAGATTGTAGCCAAAGTCCTGGAGGGTTTGCCTCATCCAAAGTAGTTGCGCGCAACACTGTCCTGCGGCAACATACTCGGCCTCAGCGGTAGATAGGGCAACGGAAGTTTGTTTCTTAGAACTCCACGACACCAGGGACCTTCCTAGAAATTGGCACGTCCCTAATGTACTCTTCCTATCGACATTACATCCAGCATAGTCGGAATCTGAGTATCCAATCAAGTCAAAGGTAGACCCCTTTAGATACCAGATCCCAAAGCAAGGAGTAGCAACTAAATATCTAAGAATTCGCTTAACGGCCACAAGGTGACACTCCCTTGGGTCGGATTGAAATCTAGCACACATGCATACGCTAAGCATAATATCCGGTCTACTAGCACATGAATAAAGTAAAGACCCTATCATAGACCGGTATGCCTTTTGATCAACGGACTTACCTCCTATGTTGAGGTCGACATGCCCGTCGGTTCCCATTGGAGTCTTTGCGGGCTTGGCGTCCTTCATCCCAAACCGCTTGAGCAAGTCTTGCGTGTACTTCGTTTGAGAGATGAAGGTGCCGTCCTTGAGTTGCTTCACTTGGAACCCAAGGAAGTAGTTTGTAACACCCTGAATTTGGGGGTATAAAATTTCTTGCTCATATTCACAAATTCAGGTGTTACTTTCATTTTCTCATCCTTCCCCAATCTTTTCTTTCTCATTTCTATAGGAGAAAAGTGCTTATTTTATTTGTAATAATAGTGTGATAGGTTAAACTTCAAGGGAGTATGAATTGTTGCATCATGTTGAACCCTAGATTTCACTTTTGTTTGGTGCAGTTCTCAAAAGGTCTAATTTGAATTTGTGGCTTATTTGAATTTGAATCAAGTGGAGAAAATAAAAAGAAAAGAGAAAACAATTCCAAAATAAAAGAAAAAGGAAAAGCAGCCCGCTACCCCCGCCCCCTCGGCCCTTTCGGCCCATCAAGCCCAACCCGCGCGCGCGCCCTCCCTCCCCTCTTCTCTCTCTGCGCCGCGGGCCCGGCTTGTCGGCGCGGCCGCCTTCCGCGCGCCCGCCTCCCGCTCTCTCTGCTCGCCCGACCCCACCCGTCGGCGCAGCCGTTTTCCCCGCGCCCGTGCCCGCTTTCTCCTCTCTCTCTGCCTGCGGGCCCGGCTTGTCAGCTCCCTCGTCCTCGCGTAACCGCCGCCGAGCTGCGCGCGCCCGCCTTCTCCGCGCCCACGTCTCGCGTGGGGCTCGCCCCAACCCCGCCCTCGGCCACTAGAGCCCCGAACCTCACTCGCCCTCTCCCCCTCCCTCATTTGCGCACCAACCGGCCCCTCTCTTCCACCTTCCCCTCGCTGCGCACACGCCAAAGCGCCATCGCCGCGAACCGCCGCCGCCCGAGCTCGTTTCCCGACCGCCGTTGGAGCTCCGCCGTGTCCATTGCCACGGTGAGCTTCGCCCCGACGTCCGCAACCCGGAACGCGCTCCAATTTCCCCTTCCCCTCCCTATTTCTCTCTGCCCGCGCTCACCCGCCGTCCTCCGTGCAGCCGCCACCGTCGCCCCGGGCCACCGTCGCGTTATCGCCGCCGCCGAGGAGTCCCCGGAGTTCGCCTTGAGGTAAGGAACCTCTCCCGCCCCTATTGGCCTTTGTTTTGCTCTCTGCTGCGCTTAATTCCTCGCCGGAGTTGTTTGCGCCGCCGCCGAGCCACTCCGCCGTGAACCGCTCCCCTCCGGTGCCCCTGCCCCGACCCAGACCCCACTAGAGAGTTTCCCGTGCCCTCCCCAACCTCCCCGGCCACTCAGGTCGCCCGGGAACCCGCAGGGCCCCCGCTCCCCTCGTCTCCGGCGAGCTCCTCCGCCGCGGGGGCGGGCGCCGCCTCAGCTGGCTGGGGAAGGAGACAGCAGCCAGCCATCCCATCCCCGCCGTCCATCTCAGATCGGGACGATCCCGTTTTAAATAGCCCGAATCCAATCCTAGTCGTCCGCCCAAGATCCGACGGCCCAGGGTCGTTTCTTCCCCCCCCCCCCCGCCGCACCCCGCCTTCCTGTCAATCGGGCCCCGCCTGTCAGTCGCCCGCGCTCGCGCTCGCTCTGCCCGCTGGCCCCGCCTGTCAGCCCCGCGCCCGCGCTGCCCGCCCGGCCCCGCCTGTCAGCCGCCCAGCCGCCGCGCGCTCGCGCGCCCGCCCGCAGGATCTAATCCTGGCCGTCGATCCGAGATCCAACGGCTATTAGCGCCCGATACCCCTTCGCCCGCGCGCTTCTTAAAGAACCCCACTGTTTTCTGGAAATTGCGCCCGCCGTCCCTGGTTTCTTACAGTTGGGTCCTCGGACCTTTTATTTAATTCAAAATAGGTCCTTAGGGTATATTTTTAACCCCTAAACTTGTAAAATTCATAACTTTGCCATATGAACTCCAAATTAGGTGCTTCAAATTGCAAAATGTTCATAATATTATTATCTATCTGTTATGCAATGTTTCTCTGCTGTTTCTATGTCCCAATTAATAGTTGATCATTAGGGTAAAATTAATGTTATGGGAACCCTATTTGAGATAAATAAAAGATAGTAGATTTTAATAAAAGTTGGAGCACTTAAGTTTATGGACTTAACACTGTGTAATGATTCAACCCCCACCACTGATTTAAACCTGATTAGTGAATAGTGAATCACTTTGTATAGTCCTCTACCCCAGACCTAGGGAATACTGGAGTACCAATCCTTTTCTATTGTGAACTTGTGATCTCTCTGCTGCATATGTTTGGTATATTGCTTTTGTTTGTTACTCCCAAGTGCATAGTGTGAATGATTACTTTACGTAGACAACGAGCAGTCTGTGTTTCCCGAGGGAGTTGCAGAGGAAGTTCCTGATCAGCAGTTTGGTGAAGGCAAGTGTCCTCTGACCCATTATGTCCTATTCATTTATAACTTACTACCCCGCATTACTTACTTGAAACCTAAGGATTGACTAGCTTTACACTTTACTTTATCCTTGATGACCTTATGGGCTATTATGGTTAGCATTCTGCTATTGCCTTAACTTAATCAATGAACATGATGTGAATATTTATGATACTGTTATCCTGATGATGTTGATGATCTTGTGATACTCTAGGGGGCTCAGGCTGTTTCCTGAGTACCTCTCCGTAAGGACCTGTTCGTTGAGAGACCACCGGGATAACAGTACAACCATGAGGGTGAAATGGGACGCCCTTAGCTAATTAATTAGAGGAACTAGAGGTGTAGTTGCTTCGCCGTCGTGCCGTCAATGGGGTCCAGGCACAGTGCTTGCTCTGCCGAGGCTGAGTGCCGAGGTTCTTTCGCTTTGCTTTTGTTAGTCACTCTCCTGCGGGAGGGGTACTGTGTTTATCAAACTGGAGAAACCTAACGGGCGGCTACGATCTTAGGGAATCTTTGTAACAGCTACGTAGTGATACCCTGCCGGACCACCTAGGTAGTGGTCAATGGGGATTAGCTCTCCCCGGGCAGAAAGGGCATCATGACTCATGGGTAAAGTGTGCGACCTCTGTAGAGGGTAGTGAAACTGATATATCAGCCGTGCTCACGGTTAAGAGCAGCCTTGGGATCCTCTTTGATTAGAGATATAGATGGTTCGAGATACAGGGATTATGTTATGGTTTTGGTTCGAATATGATGATGTGTTCCTCGATGAGGAAATGGTTTATGGGTTGGTTAATGATAAAATCTGGCTTCTACTAATGATAAATACTTGACCAACTAAAAGCAACTGCTCGAGCCTAACCCCACATAAAGCTAGTCCACTTCAGCCAAACGGGACATTTGCTGAGTACATTATGTGTACTCATCCTTGCTTTACCACCAAACACCAGGTTGTCCGCATTGTAACCACTGCTCAGGAGAAGGCGAAGCCGTGGAAGGAGACTTCCAGGAGTTCCAAGCCTACGACGAATTCTATGTGTGGGTTGGCGGCAACCCCCAGTCAGCTGCCTGTGAAGGCCTTATCTTTACTGCGTTTCGCTAGCACTTTGATTTAACTGTTAAGTTGATGACTATGTGGATGTCTATGACTCTGTGATGTAATTAAGTTAATACTCTTTTAAGTTATTATTCGAGCAATGTGCACTGATGTTCATTTATGTAATCGCTGTGTACGTGAGTTCTGATCCTGGCACGTACATAGTTCGCACTTGGTTTGCCTTCCAAAACCGGGGTGTGACATAAGTGGTATCAAAGCCGTGCTGACTGTAGGACCGCTGACCTAGAGTAGCACTGGTCGTACTAAGGACTATTGACCTTCCCTCTCACCTTGACCTCTGGTGTTACTTCAAAAGTCGGTCACCTCGACCAACCCTATGTTTTACTACATATACATATATACTATATTATACCTTGTTAAAATTTTTATCTTATTCTGTCTATGGTTTATTCACTTGTCATATTAGTTCTGCTCTTACTCTTATGCTTACGGTGTCTTTTGTAGATGGCTCGTCTTAGACACACTGCACGTAAGTCGGTGATTCCTTTCCTGCCGTCTCGACTTGCGGAGCGTCCTCTGCACCGCACCGTGTCCGGTCAGTCGAGTCACCTGGAGAGACTGCACCACCGCCTGCGTGAGGAGCAGGAACGCCGGCGCCAGCACAGAGAGCAGCAGGGCTCTTCCTCCTCATCCTAGCGAGAGGTGGAGTCCGTGAGACCCCGTTCCTCTGTTGCCCAGCTAGAGGCGCCCCCTGCACCACCGCAGGACGCCCCGGCTGTTGGAGGAGCTACTGGAGGAGGTCTTGGAGGAGACCCCGACGACGACGACTCAGACCACAGCATGGAGTCTTCTGAGCCGCAGGAGGCGGAAGGATGGGTCGCCCGACCCATCACCCGTGACGCCGCTCGCGGTTGTCACTTCCACGACGCACTCGACACCTTGCTGCGCCAGGCTTTTGACCGGCACACCTGGTCGATCGAGTATCGTTGTGTAGTCTACCAGCACAGTCACGGGAGGTACCCGGACCGCTGGGAGGCTACCTGCCTAGTTCGCCGTCCGGAGGATGACCTCCGGGGTGCGGAGGCCGTTTCGGAGCACTATTCCATCTCCGAGAGGGACACTGCAGAGGCGGCTATGCAGGATGCAGCACGACGTGCACTCTCCCAGTACTGTTCTTTGTTCGGTGGCGTGGCCGACGGTCTTAACCTTCGGTACTACCCCCGCCGCCCTACTGGCAGCACAGAGAGTGTGGTTGTCTCACCTGTTGGTGAGGCTAACCCTAGGTTGAGCAGCACAGTCAACCTAGTCGCAGTGCTTAACACTTAGCTGGATCACTCTCTGGACGAGCTGAGCAGGGCTCAAACGGAGATTGCGGAGTTGCGTGCTGAGCTGGCAGAGCGCCATCACCAGGAGGGTGGTTCTCCCGCTCCTGTTGGGACTCAGCACCCATACCGCTCGCCGCCACGTGGTCACCACACTTATGGTTCCGCTGCCTGTAAGACCAGGATAGATCTGGATCCTTAGATCGTTAGCGTCGAAGTTTGTAATAATTCTTAAGTCAGATGTCTCAGTCTTGAATAGTTAGTTTAGTTTGCTTATCAGTTGCTTCCAATTAGCTTAGTTTGCTTATCAGTTGCTTGCATGCTTGTTATGATGAACTTGTGCTGGATTTGAATCTTTGTAATGACTGTTGCCAACCTGTGGGCTTCTCCTGCAATTTGGCCTAGCTATAATGTTAATAAAGTCAGTTATTTAGTTGGGAAGCCATTTACTTCTACTTTCCTTCTTATCTGAGAAGCTGTGTTGAATCGTAATGAGGATCAGTGAAGCTCTTGTTCACTCAGTGTCATGAAGAATTCCGAATTCTCTTTTCTTATGCTGGAGGGTTGTAAGATCAATGCTGATGTATGAATGTCTTCCACAGATGTCTGACAACAGGCGTCGATGCAACAGGCGTGCTCAGCAAGAGCAGCAGGACCAGCATGAGGAACAACAGAGGCAGCCTCCCCCACCACACCCCGATGACAGTGGAGCAGATGTTCTTGATGCAGACTCAGGCAGTGCAGGCCATTGGGCAGACTCTGGCAGCCATGCAGCAGGCTCAACAGCAACCCCAACCCCAGTTGCAAGTGCAGATGCCCCAGATGCCACGAGATAAGCGTGGTGAGTTCATGAGAGGGCACCCTCCTACCTTCGCCCATTCTGCCGACCCCATGGATGCAGAAGACTGGTTGCGTGCAGTGGAAAGAGAACTGCGCACCGCCCAATGTGACGACAGGGAGAAGGTTCTGTATGGTCCCCGTCAGCTAAGGGGAGCAGCCCAGTCCTGGTGGGAGTCCTACCTCGCCACACATGCTGACCCCGAAGCCATCACCTGGGAAGAATTCAGCGAGAGTTTCCGCAGGTACCATGTGCCGGAGGGACTGATGATCGTGAAGAAGGAGAGTTTCTGGCTCTGAAGCAGGGACCCCTGTCTGTTAGTGAATACAGAGACAAGTTTCTGCAGCTATCTCGTTATGCACCTGAGGATGTCAACACTGATGCTAAAAGCAGTACAGGTTCATGAGAGGTTTGGTGGATCCCCTGCATTACCAGCTGATGAATCACACCTTCCCCACCTTCCAGCACCTGATCGATAGGGCAGTTATGACTGAGAAGAAGCGTAAGGATATGGAAGACCGGAAGCGCAAGATGAGTGGACCCCAATCCGGAAGCATCAGCCGTCCACGCTTCTCAGGCAGTTCATCTCAGCAAGGCAGGCCTGGTCACCCACAAGGATATCAGAATCAGAACCAGCGTCCGCATCAGCAGCAGTTTCAGAGGCAGTATCAGCAGCAGTTTCAGAGGCAGTATCAGCAGCAGCAGGAGCAGTATCGTCAGAACAGCCAGCAGGGAGGTAATCAGTATCAGAAGCAGAACAACCAGGCACCTCGCCTTCCTGCCCTAGCAGCAAACCAGAGCAACCAAGCAGCCCCAGCACAAGGAGGAGGCAGAGGATGTTTCCACTGTGGAGAACAAGGCCACTGGGCGATGCAATGCCCGAAGAAGGCGGCGCAGCAGCAGACCAACCCCAATGCTCCAACAAGGCAAGGTGTACTGCAGCCGACAGCAGGCAATCGTAACCAAGCGTACAACCGTGGAAAGGTGAACCACTTGGAGGCCGAAGCGATCCAGGATGCACCAGATGTGGCAGTAGGTGTTCTCAGTCGAATCTCATCCCACGAAAGTGCTATTTGATACTGGTGCAACTCATTCATTTGTCACTGCAACCTGGGTAGAATTGCATAACATCTCAGTAGAGGCAATGATGCCGCCCATGAGGATTAATTCGGTTGGTGGCAAGGTGCAAACAGATAAAATATGCTCAAATATAAGGGTGGAAATAAGGGGGATAGGGTTCCCCAGTGATCTAATAGTAATAGACACCCTAGGATAGATGTTATTCTAGGGATGAATTGGTTAATGAAGTATGAAGCGAATGTTAGCTGTGACAAGAGGACCGTAACATTAAAGTCCCCGTCAGGAGAAGAGGTAGTGGCCGAGCTAAGGATGCCTAAATCAGCGGAGTGTCTGTCACCAGATTTCAGTTGATAGTAAGGAGCCCAACCCGCTCGAGACTATCAAGGTTGTGTCGGACTTTCCGGACGTATTTCCCGAGGAGCTAACGGGCATGCCACCCGAGAGAAAAGTTGAGTTTGCCATAGAGCTTATCCCTGGTACCGCCCCCATCTCCAAAAGAGCCTACCGAGTGTCTGGACCAGAATTGTGGAACTCAAGAAGCAGATAGATGAAATGTTAGAGAAGGGTTACATCAGACCAAGTACCTCGCCTTGGGCAGCTCCGGTGTGTTTGTAGAGAAGAAAGATGGTACCAAAAGGATGTGCATAGATTACAGAGCCTTGAATGAAGTCACTGTCAAGAACAAGTACCCCCTGCCAAGGATAGAAGATTTGTTCGACCAGCTCAGAGGTGCCAGCGTATTCTCGAAGATAGATCTGAGGTCAGGCTACCATCAACTCAGAATCCGACCCTCGGACATACCGAAGACAGCATTCATCACCAAGTACGGGTTATATGAATTCACAGTTATGTCCTTTGGTTTGACAAATGCGCCAGCCTTCTTTATGTACCTGGAACAGTGTGTTCATGGATTATCTGGACAAGTTTGTGGTAGTGTTTATCGATGATATTCTATATATTCTCAAAGTGAGGAAGATCATGTGGAGCATTTGAAGATGGTATTGCAAAGACTTCGAGAGCATCAGTTGTATGCCAAGCTGAGCAAATGCGAGTTCTGGATTCATGAAGTCTTGTTTCTGGGTCACATCATAAACCAAGATGGATTAGCAGTGGATCCAAAGAAAGTGGCAGATATCCTGAACTGGAAAGCACCAAAGGATGTTCGTGGGATCAAGAGCTTCATTGGAATGGCTGGGTATTACAGGCGTTTCATCGAAGGCTTCTCAAAGATTGCAAGACCAATGACAGCGTTACTAGCGAAGAAAGTTGAGTTTAAGTGGACCCAAAAGTGTCAGGAACATTTGAAGAACTGAAAAATAGACTGACTACAGCTCCGGTGTTAGTCCTGCCTGATGTTCACAAGCCATTCTCAGTGTATTGCGATGCTTCTTACACCGGATTGGGATGTGTGCTAATGCAAGAAGGAAGAGTTGTAGCATATTCATCTCGGCAGCTGAAGATTCATGAGAAAAATTACCCCACACACGACCTAGAGTTGGCAGCAGTGGTTCATGCTCTAAAGACATGGAGACATTAATTGTATGGACAGAAGTGCGACATCTACACAGATCATAAAAGTCTGAAGTACATATTCACCCAGTCAGAGTTAAACATGAGACAGCGAAGATGGTTGGAATTGATCAAGGACTATGAGTTGGAGATACATTACCATCCAGGCAAAGCCAATGTGGTTGCAGATGCTCTGAGCAGTAAGAGTCAAGTCAATATGTTGGCCACGTACCCAATGCCATATGAGCTAGCCAAGGAGTTCGACAGACTGAGTCTCGGTTTCCTGAACAGTACGCAAGGAGTAACAGTGGAGTTAGAGCCCACCCTAGAGCGGGAGATCAAAGAAGGGCAGAGGGATGATGAGAACATCAACAAGATCCGGCAGCTAATCTTAGAAGGAAGAGGCAAAGACTTTCGAGAGGATGAAGAGGGAGTAATATGGTTCAAGGACCGATTGTGTGTCCCCGACCTCAAACCTATTCGGGAGCTGATCCTAAAGGAAGCTCATGAGACAGCCTACTCCATACACCCGGGAAGCGAGAAGATGTATCAGGATTTAAAAAGGAGGTTTTGGTGGTATGGCATGAAAAGAGAAATCGCAGAATATGTCGCCATGTGATAGCTGTCAAAGAACCAAAGCAGAGCATCAAAGGCCCGCCGGATTGTTGCAGCCATTGCGGATTCCTCAGTGGAAGTGGGACGAGATCGGAATGGATTTTATAGTTGGCCTACCTCGTACCCGGGCCGGCTATGATTCCATCTGGGTGGTTGTGGACCGCTTAACAAAGGTGGCCCATTTCATACCTGTGAAGACCACATATACCGGAGCAACGTTAGCTGAGTTATACATGTCACGGATAGTTTGCCTTCATGGTGTGCCGAAGAAGATAGTGTCAGATCGAGGAACGCAGTTCACCTCTCATTTTTGGCAGCAGCTACAAGAAGCTTTGGGCACCCATTTGAACTTCAGTTCGGCTTATCACCCGCAGACAGACGGTCAGACTGAAAGAACTAATCAGATCCTAGAAGATATGCTGAGAGCCTGTGCGTTGCAAGACAAGTCAGGGTGGGACAAAAGGTTACCTTATGCAGAATTCTCCTATAACAATAGCTACCAGGCCAGCTTGAAGATGTCACCGTTTCAGGCACTCTATGGACGGAGTTGTAGGACTCCGCTGCATTGGGACCAGCCTGGAGAGAGACAGGTGTTTGGCCCCGACATTTTGCTTGAAGCCGAAGAGAATATCAAAATGGTTCGGGAGAATCTGAAGATAGCACAATCAAGGCAGCGAAGTTATGCGGACCGAAGGAGAAGAGAACTGAGTTTCGAAGTGGGGGATTTCGTCTATCTGAAGGTGTCACCTGTCAGGGGAGTCAGAAGGTTGGAGTTAAAGGCAAGTTAGCACCCCGGTACGTTGGACCATATCAGATTCAAGCAAAGCGTGGAGAAGTGGCCTACCAACTCAACCTACCAGAAAGTTTGTCGGCAGTGCACAATGTGTTCCACGTGTCGCAATTGAAGAAGTGTCTGCGAGTACCAGAGGAACAGTTGCCAGTGGAGGGTTTGGAAGTCTAGGAGGATCTGACATACATAGAGAAGCCAACGCAGATTCTGGAGTTCGCAGACAGAGTCACCCGGAGGAATACCATCAGAATGTGCAAAGTCAGATGGGGTCACCACTCCGAGGAAGAAGCAACCTGGGAACGAGAAGATGATCTGAAAGCCAAATACCCTGAGCTCTTTGCTGACCAACCCTGAATCTCGGGGGCGAGATTCTTTTAAGGGGGATAGGTTTGTAACACCCTGAATTTGGGGGTATAAAATTTCTTGCTCATATTCACAAATTCAGGTGTTACTTTCATTTTCTCATCCTTCCCCAATCTTTTCTTCTCATTTCTATAGGAGAAAAGTGCTTATTTTATTTGTAATAATAGTGTGATAGGTTAAACTTCAAGGGAGTATGAATTGTTGCATCATGTTGAACCCTAGATTTCACTTTTGTTTGGTGCATAGTTCTCAAAAGGTCTAATTTGAATTTGTGGCTTATTTGAATTTGAATCAAGTGGAGAAAATAAAAAGAAAAGAGAAAACAATTCCAAAATAAAAGAAAAAGGAAAAGCAGCCCGCTACCCCCGCCCCCTCGGCCTTTCGGCCCATCAAGCCCAACCCGCGCGCGCGCCCTCCCTCCCCTCTTCTCTCTCTGCGCCGCGGGCCCGGCTTGTCGGCGCGGCCGCCTTCCGCGCGCCCGCCTCCCGCTCTCTCTGCTCGCCGACCCCACCCGTCGGCGCAGCCGTTTTCCCCGCGCCCGCGCCCGCTTTCTCCTCTCTCTCTGCCTGCGGGCCTGGCTTGTCAGCTCCCTCGTCCTCGCGTAACCGCCGCCGAGCTGCGCGCGCCCGCCTTCTCCGCGCCCCACGTCGCGCGTGGGGCTCGCCCCAACCCCGCCCTCGGCCACTAGAGCCCCGAACCTCACTCGCCCTCTCCCCCTCCCTCATTTGCGCACCAAACCGGCCCCTCTCTTCCACCTTCCCCTCGCTGCGCGCACGCCAAAGCGCCATCGCCGCGAACCGCCGCCGCCCGAGCTCGTTTCCCGGCCGCCGTTGGAGCTCCGCCGTGTCCATTGCCACGGTGAGCTTCGCCCCGACGTCCGCAACCCGGAACGCGCTCCAATTTCCCCTTCCCCTCCCTATTTCTCTTGCCCGCGCTCACCCGCCGTCCTCCGTGCAGCCGCCACCGTCGCCCGGGCCACCGTCGCGTTATCGCCGCCGCCGAGGAGTCCCCGGAGTTCGCCTTGAGGTAAGGAACCTCTCCCGCCTATTGGCCTTTGTTTTGCTCTCTGTTGCGCTTAATTCCTCGCCGGAGTTGTTTTTTGTAGGCGCCGTGACTCCCCTCCGGTGCCCCTGCCCCGACCCAGACCCCACCAGAGAGTTTCCCGTGCCCTCCCCAACCTCCCGGCCACTCAGGTCGCCCCAGGAACCCGCAGGGCCCCCGCTCCCCTCGTCTCCGGCGAGCTCCTCCGCCGCGGGGACGGGCGCCGCCGCCTCAGCTGGCTGGGGAAGGAGACAGTAGCCAGCCATCCCATCCCCGCCGTCCATCTCAGATCGGACGATCCCGTTTTAAATAGCCCGAATCCAATCCTAGCCGTCTGCCCAAGATCCGACGGCCCAGGGTCGTTTCTTCCCCCCCCCCCCCCCCGCACCACGCCTTCCTGTCAATCGGGCCCCGCCTGTCAGTCGCCCGCGCTCGCGCTCGCTCTGCCCGCTGGCCCCGCCTGTCAGCCCCGCGCCCGCGCTGCCCGCCCGGCCCCGCCTGTCAGCCGCCCAGCCGCCGCGCGCTCGCGCGCCGCCCGCCGGATCTAATCCTGGCCGTCGATCCGAGATCCAATGGCTATTAGCGCCCGATACCCCTTCGCCCGCGCGCTTTCTTAAAGAACCCCCCTGTTTTCTGGAAATTGCACCCGCCGTCCCTAGTTTCTTACAGTTGGGTCCTCGGACCTTTTATTTAATTCAAAATAGGTCCTTAGGGTATATTTTAACCCCTAAACTTGTAAAATTCATAACTTTGCCATATGAACTCCAAATTAGGTGCTTCAAATTGCAAAATGTTCATAATATTATTATCTATCTGTTTATGCAATGTTTCTCTGCTGTTTCTATGTCCCAATTAATAGTTGATCATTAGGGTAAAATTAATGTTATGGGAACCCTATTTGAGATAAATAAAAGATAGTAGATTTTAATAAAAGTTGGAGCACTTAAGTTTATGGACTTAACACTGTGTAATGATTCAACCCCCACCACTGATTTAAACCTGATTAGTGAATAGTGAATCACTTTGTATAGTCCTCTACCCAGACCTAGGGAATACTGGAGTACCAATCCTTTTCTATTGTGAACTTGTGATCTCTCTGCTGCATATGTTTGGTATATTGCTTTTGTTTGTTACTCCCAAGTGCATAGTGTGAATGATTACTTTACGTAGACAACGAGCAGTCGTGTTTCCCGAGGGAGTTGCAGAGGAAGTTCCTGATCAGCAGTTTGGTGAAGGCAAGTGTCCTCTGACCCATTATGTCCTATTCATTTATAACTTACTACCCCGCATTACTTACTTGAAACCTAAGGATTGACTAGCTTTACACTTTACTTTATCCTTGATGACCTTATGGGCTATTATGGTTAGCATTCTGCTATTGCCTTAACTTAATCAATGAACATGATGTGAATATTTATGATACTGTTATCCTGATGATGTTGATGATCTTGATACTCTAGGGGCTCAGGATGTTTCCTGAGTACCTCTCCGTAAGGACCTGTTCGTTGAGAGACCACCCGGGATAACAGTACAACCATGAGGGTGAAATGGGACGCCCTTAGCTAATTAATTAGAGGAACTAGAGGTGTAGTTGCTTCGTCGTCGTGCCGTCAATGGGGTCCAGGCACAGTGCTTGCTCTGCCGAGGCTGAGTGCCGAGGTTCTTTCGCTTGCTTTTGTTAGTCACTCTCCTGCGGGGAGGGGTACTGTGTTTATCAAACTGGAGAAACCTAACGGGCGGCTACGATCTCTAGGGAATCTTTGTAACAGCTACGTAGTGATACCCTGCCGGACCACCTAGGTAGTGGTCAATGGGGATTAGCTCTCCCCGGGCAGAAAGGGCATCATGACTCATGGGTAAAGTGTGCGACCTCTGCAGAGGGTAGTGAAACTGATATATCAGCCGTGCTCACGGTTAAGAGCAGCCTTGGGATCCTCTTTGATTAGAGATATAGATGGTTCGAGATACAGGGATTATGTTATGGTTTTGGTTCGAATATGATGATGTTGTTCCTGAGGAAATGGTTATGGGTTGGTTAATGATAAAATGGCTTCTACTAATGATAAATACTTGACCAACTAAAAGCAACTGCTCGAGCCTAACCCCACATAAAGCTAGTTCACTTCAGCCAAACGGGACATTTGCTGAGTACGTTGATGTGTACTCATCCTTGCTTTACCACCAAACACCAGGTTGTCCGCATTGTAACCACTGCTCAGGAGAAGGCGAAGCCGTGGAAGGAGACTTCCAGGAGTTCCAAGCCTACGACGAATTCTAGGTGTGGGTTGGCGGCAACCCCCAGTCAGCTGCCTGTGAAGGCCTTATCTTTACTGCGTTTCGCTAGCACTTTGATTTAACTGTTAAGTTGATGACTATGTGGATGTCTATGACTCTGTGATGTAATTAAGTTAATACTCTTTTAAGTTATTATTCGAGCAATGTGCACTGATGTTCATTTATGTAATCGCTGTGTACGTGAGTTCTGATCCTGGCACGTACATAGTTCGCACTTGGTTTGCCTTCCAAAACCGGGTGTGACATAGTTCAACTCGCCCATCATCGACATCTCGAATTTCTGAGTCATAACCCTGCTAAACTCTTCACAAGACTTTTGGTTAGTAGAACCAAATATTATGTCATCGACATAAATTTGGCACACAAATATATCGCCATCACAAGTCTTAGTAAAAAGAGTTGGATCGGCTTTCTCGACCTTGAAAGCATTAGCAATTAAAAAGTCTCTAAGGCATTCATACCATGCTCTTGGGGCTTGCTTAAGTCCATAGAGCGCCTTAGAGAGCTTACACACGTGGTCAGGGTACCGTTTATCCTCAAAGCCAGGGGGTTGCTCCAAGTATACCTCCTCCTTGATTGGCCCATTGAGGAAAGCGCTCTTCACATCCATTTGAAACAACCTGAAAGAATGGTGAGCGGCATAGGCTAGCAAAATACGAATCGACTCTAGCCTAGCCACAGGAGCAAAAGTCTCCTCAAAGTCTAAACCTGTGACTTGGGCATAACCTTTTGCCACAAGTCGAGCCTTGTTCCTTGTCACCACCGTGCTCGTCCTGTTTGTTGCGGAACACCCACTTGGTTCCCACAATGTTTTGCTTGGGACGTGGCACCAGTGTCTAAACTTCATTCGCTTGAAGTTATTGAGCTCTTCCTGCATGGCCAGCACCCAGTCCGGATCTAGCAAGGCCTCTTCTACCCTGAAAGGCTCAATAGAAGAGACAAAAGAGTAATGCTCACAAAAATTAGCTAATCTAGAGCGAGTGGTTACTCCCTTGCTAATATCACCCAATATTTGGTCGACGGGATGATTCCTTTGAATCGTCGCTCGAACTTGAGTTGGAGGGGCCCGTGGTACTTCTTCCTCCTCAACTTGGTCCTCTTGTGCTCCCCCTTGATCACACGCCTCCTCTTGAGGAACCTGTTCATCATCTTGAGTTGGGGGGTGCACCATTGTTGAGGAAGAGGGTTGATCTTGCACTTGGTGTTCCTGTGGTCGCACATCTCCAATCGCCATGGTGCGAATTGCGTCCGTTGGAACATCATCCTCATCTATATCATCAAGATCAACTTGCTCTCTCAGAGAGCCATTAGTTTCATCAAATACAACGTCTCTAGAGACTTCAACCAAACCCGATGATTTGTTGAAGACTCTATACGCCTTTGTATTTGAGTCATAACCTAGTAAAAACCCTTCTACAGCTTTGGGAGCAAATTTGCAATTCCTACCTTTCTTCACTAGAATGTAGCATTTACTCCCAAATACACGTAAATATGAAACGTTGGGTTTTTGTTACCGGTTAGTAGTTCGTACGACGTCTTCTTGAGGAGGCGATGGAGGTAGACCCGGTTTATGGCGTGGCAAGCTGTGTTCACAGCTTCCCACCAAAACCGCTCGGGCGTCTTGAATTCTCAAAGCATTGTCCTTGCCATGTCTATAAGCGTCCTGTTCTTCCTCTCTACCACACCGTTTTGCTGTGGTGTGTAGGGAGCGGAGAACTCATGCTTGATTCCTTCCTCCTCAAGAAACTCCTCCACTTGCAGGTTCTTGAACTCGGACCCGTTGTCGCTTCTAATCTTTTTCACCTTGAGCTCAAATTCATTTTGAGCTCGCCTTAGAAAGCGCTTGATGGTCCCTTGGGTTTCTGATTTATCCTGCAAAAAGAATACCCAAGCAAAGCGGGAAAAATCATCAACAATAACAAGACCATACTTACTTCCCCCGATGCTAAGGTAGGCGACGGGTCCGAAGAGGTCCATATGCAGTAGCTCTAGAGGTCGTGATGTAGTCATCACATTCTTGTTGTGATGAGCGCTTCCCACCTGTTTACCTGCTTGACAAGCTGCACAAGGTCTATCTTTTTCGAAATACACATTTGTTAGACCTAACACATGTTCTCCCTTCAGAAGTTTGTGAAGGTTCTTCATCCCAACATGTGCTAGACGACGATGCCACAGCCAGCCCATGCTAGTCTTAGCAATTAAGCATGCATCTAGACCGGCCTCCTCCTTCGAAAAATCAACTAAAATAGAGTTTGCCGTCTAGTACACCCTTAAAGGCTAATGAACCATCACTCCTAAAGACAGACACATCTACATTTGTAAATAAGCAATTGTAACCCATATTACATAATTGACTAACGGACAACAAGTTATACCCAAGCGATTCTACTAAAAACACATTAGAAATGGAATGCTCGGATGAAATAGCTATCTTTCCTAGTCCTTTAACCTTGCCTTGATTCCCGTCACCGAATATGATTGAGTCTTGGGAATCTTTGCTCTTGACGTAGGAGGTGAACATCTTCTTCTTCCCGTCATGTGGTTTGTGCATCCGCTGTCGATAATCCAGCTTGAGCCCCCGGATGCATAAACCTGCAAGGCAAATTAGGCTTGGGTTTTAGGTACCCAACTCTTGTTGGGTCCTACAAGGTTAGTTACAATAGCCTTAGGGACCCAAATGCAAGTTTTATCTCCCTTTCATTTTGCCCCCAATTTCCTAGCAACCACTTTCTTATTTTTACATGAAAGTACAAAATCAGTGTTGCAAGCATGAAAAATAGTAGCAGATTTATTTTGCATTTTCTTAGGTGCATGATGAACAACATTGTTTCTAGGCATATTCTCCTATGCCCAAAGGAAGAACTTGAACCAATCATGGCATGTGAATCAAAAGCATTAAAACTCCTATTATGATGAGCATTCCTAGAAAATTTTCTATCATAAATAAATGCATGATTCTTTTGACTACCACTAGCCATAGGAGCCTTCCCTTTTTCCTTGTTGAAAATGGGAGTCCTTTGGCTTGTTAAGTTCTTGGCTTCCCTCTTAAAGCCAAGCCCATCCTTAATTGAGGGATTCTACCAACAGTGTAGGCATCCCTTGCAAATTTTAGTTTATTAAAATCATTTTGCTAGTCTTAAGTTGGGCATTAAGACTAGCCACTTCATCATTTAATCTAGTAATATAAATTAAATGTTCACTACAAGCATCAACATTAAAATCCATACACCTATTACAAATCACAACATGCTCTACACAAGATTTATTTGCTACTTCTAGCTTAGCATTTAACTCATCATTAATATTTCTTAAGCTAGCCACAGTCTCATGACAAGTAGATAATTCACACGAAAGCATTTCATTCCTTTTAACTTCTAAAGCAAGAGACTTTTGCACACTAACAAATTTATCATGCTCTTCATATAAAATATCCTCTTACTTTTCTAGAAGTCTATTCTTTTCATTTAGAGCATCAATTAATTCATTGATCTTTTCTACTTTTGTTCTATCTAATCCTTTGAATAGGCTAGTGTAATCAATTTCATCATCACTAGAGTCCTCATCACTAGAAGTAGAGTACTTAGGAGTTTCTCTAGTGTTTACCTTCTTTTCCTTTGCCATTAAACAAGTGTGGCGTTCGTTGGGGAAGAGTGACGACTTGTTGAAGGCCGAGGCGGCAAGTCCTTCGTCGTCGGAGTCGGACGACGAACAATCCGAGTCCCACTCTTTGCCAAGGTGCGCCTCGCCCTTCGCCTTCTTGTAGGCCTTCTTCTTTTCCCTCTTCCCGCTTTTCTCTTGTTCCTGGTCATTAGTATTGTCGGGACAATTTGCTATAAAATGACCATACTTACCACACTTGAAGCAGGAGCGCTTTCCCTTCGTCTTGCTCTTGTTGGATGCTCCTTGCGACCTTTTAGGGTCGTCTTGAAGCGCTTGATAATAAGGGCCATTTCTTCCTCGTTAAGCCTGGCCGCCTCAACTTGCGCCACCTTGCTAGGTAGCGCCTCCCTGCTACTTGTTGCTTTGAGAGCAACGGTTTGAGGCTCGTGGATCGGTATTGGGCCATTTAGCGCCTCATCAACATATCTCGCCTCCTTGATCATCATTCGCCCGCTTACAAACTTCCTAAGTATTTCCTCGGGCGTCATCTTGGTATACCTAGGATTTTCACAAATAGAGTTTACAAGATGAGGATCAAGGACAGTGAAGGACCTTAGCATAAGCCGGATGACGTCGTGGTCCGTCCATCTCGTGCTTCCATAGCTCCTTATTTTGTTGACCAGGGTCTTGAGCCTGTTGTACGTTTGGGTTGGCTCCTCCCCCCTGATCATTGCGAACCTTCCCAGTTCGCCCTCCACCAACTCCATCTTGGTGATCATAGTGACGTCGTTCCCCTCATGCGAGATCTTGAGGGTGTCCCAAATCTGCTTGGCGTTATCCAAGCCGCTCACCTTATGATATTCTTCCCTGCACAAGGATGCTAATAGAATAGTGGTAGCTTGTGCATTTTTGTGAATTTGTTCATTGATAAACATGGGATTATCCGTACTATCAAATTGCATTCCATTTTCTACTATCTCCCACATACTTGGATGAAGAGAGAACAAGTGACTACGCATTTTGTGACTCCAAAATTCGTAGTCCTCCATCAAAGTGTGGAGGTTTACCAAGAGGAATGGAAAGCAAATGAGCATTGGAATTTTGCATAATTCAAGAATAATCAAAAGAAAAGTTTGAGTTGACCGTTTTCTTTTCTCGTCGTAGTCATCGTCTCTTTGGGAAGAAGAGGACTCGTCACTGTCGTAGTAGACTATCTTCTTAATGCGTCTCTTCTTCTTCCCGTCCTTCTTCTTGTGACTTGAGCCCGAGTCAGTGGGCTTGTCGTCTTTTGGCTCATTGAGGAAGGACTCCTTCTCCTTATCGTTGATCACCATTCCCTTTCCCTTAGGATCCATCCCTTCGGGCGATTAGTCCCTTTCTTGAAGAGAACAGCTCTGATACCAATTGAGAGCACCTAGAGGGGGGTGAATAGGTGATCCTGTAAAAACTTACAACTTAAAGCCATAAAACTTGATTAAGGGTTAGCACAATGAAATCAAGTGGCTAAGGACCGAGCTCTTGTGAAACACAATAGTCATAGCGAGAACAAGCACAAGAGACACGATGGTTTATCCCATGGTTCGGCCAAGTATAACACTTGCCTACTCCACGTTGTGGCGTCCCAATGGACGAGAGTTGCACTCAACTCCTCTCAAGTGATCCAATGATCAACTTGAATACCACAGTGTTCTTTTCTTTACTCTTTCCCGTTTGCGAGGAATCTCCACAACTTGGAGTCTCTCGCCCTTACAATAAGGATCAAAGTGAAAGCACTAGAGTAAGGGAGGGAAGCAACACACACAAATCCACAGCAATACGCACACACACAGCCAAGACTTGAGCTCAAATGAATCGCAACAAGTTCACCACTAGAACAAAGCTCAAATCACTAAGAATGTCAATCGAGTGCGCAAAGACGGAGTGTGAGAGATTAAGATTGCTCAAGGTATTGGATAGCTCCTCCATGCGCCTAGGGGCCCCTTTTATAGCCCCAAGGCAGCTAGGAGTCGTTGGAAGCAATCCAGGAAGGCAATTCTTGCCTTCTGTTGGGTGGCGCACCGGACACCCACTGTTCACAGTCCGGTGCATATTGCTTTCCTAAATTGGCGCAGCCGACCATTGCAGAAATGGAGCCGTTGGCGCACCGGACACTGTCCGGTGCACACCGGACAGTCCGGTGCCCCCATCAGACCGTTGGCGCGCCCACGCGTCACGTGCGGATTGCGCGGCCGACCGTTGGCTCGGCCGAACGTTGGCTCACCGGACAGTCCGGTGCACCACCGGACAGTCTGGTGATTTTTAGCTGTACGTTGTTGACTGTTTCCCGAGAGCGGCGACTTCGCTGCAGACGACTCACCGGACAGTCCGGTGCACCACCGAACAGTCCGGTGATTTATAGCCGTACGCCACCGTCGAGACCCGAGAGTAGGCTGTTCATCGGGACTGGTCCTGGCACACCGGACACTGTCCGGTGCATCACCGAACACTATCTGGTGCACCATCGGATAGTCCAATGCACCCAGACCGAGCAGCCTTTTGGCTGTACATAGCCAACTTTTCTCCAAAACGATTTCTCCTATTTCTAGCACTTAGACATAATACATTAGTCTTCAAAACAAAGTACTAAGTCTAGACACATACCTTTAATCTTGATTTGCACTTCTTGAGTCTTTGGCACAAATATCACTCAAGGCATTTTTGTGTGGAGCACTTAATCACCAAAATCTTATAGAAATGGCCCAAGGGCACATTTCCCTTTCAATGGGGCCGAGGCTCCTACCCACCGACTTAGAGTATGGTTCCTTGAGGCTATAGGCGCATAGCAAACGCAACAATCGAGATAGCCGTGAAGACTCTCTGGACCAGCTAAACAAAGCTCGGATTGTAGCTCTCCTTCACTTAGCAAAATATCAACAATCCCTT
Organism: Zea luxurians; assembly: GCA_029449295.1. Classification (NCBI taxonomy): domain Eukaryota; kingdom Viridiplantae; phylum Streptophyta; class Magnoliopsida; order Poales; family Poaceae; genus Zea; species Zea luxurians. Next base: position 27,722 of record JAOPSE010003128.1, on the reverse strand, counting down.
CGACGCTACCACAAACGGCGAGTCCGACCCCGAGGGTTCCAGGAAGGCGACCTGGTGCTTTGGCTACGATAAGACAACCAAGGACTCCACAAGCTCAGCCCCCCTGGGAAGACCCTTCATCATTGCCAAGGTGCTGAAGCCGGGAACATACAAGCTCTAAACAAGGAAGGAGAAGTCTACGACAACGCCTGGAATATAGAACAACTACGTCGCTTTTACCCTTAGGCATATAGGTCCAGGCCTAATTGTACTATGTTCCGCATATTTAATAAAGAATGGCTCTCAAGAGGCTCGGCCTTGCCTTCAAAACTGAGCCTCCCTCGGTGGCTAGAAGGGGGAACCCCTCCTCTGTGTTGCCTTTTTTCTCGCAGTTTTGAAAAACGAACATGTTTTGTAGCCTCGCCCTAAGTTGTAACGAGAAACCCCTAGGAACAGAGGATGTCCCGACTAAGGAAGAATAGACGAGCTGCTGGAAGACCTACGCCTCAGGGATACGGTTTCCTCACTCACTACTCTTTCCCCAAAGGGAAACTCGCGTTCTAACGGGGACACCGCGGTAGGACTAAGGAAACAGGCGCAAGATAGCGGAAAAACACACAGCAAAAGGATACGAGTTTAAACACTTAGTATTTGCAAAGAGTCTTAGCATATATTACAAAAAGATTGATAATTCCCCGCGAGGCTAGGGCCATCTTTCACGCCGCTGGAGGAGGTCACGCAGGAGGCTCGGCGGCCGCAGGCAACGGGGAAAGAGGCACCGCCTCGTCCTCGAAGTGACGAGCCAGCAAAGTCATCGGCCCCTCGATGATGTCCATCAGCCTCTGCCCTTCAACAGCAGCCAGCTTGGGCTCGTCGGGAAGCATGAAGCCGTCGCACACCCGCTCGAGGTCGATCCCATAGTGGGAAGCGATCACTACCAGGGCTCGCTTCACCCTGAGGTGGACAGCCCCGCGGAGCTCACCCCATACGAACTCGCCCTGGGCTTGCATGCAAGGCCGCATGGGTCCACCTCGAGGCATGCCCACCACATCGAGGTCTCGAAAGAGGTCTACCACCGCCTCAAACACCTCATTGCTCCACGGAGCCCCATTGCTCCACGGACCAAGCCATGCCCTCCTGACTCTTCTCAAGACCTAGAAAGTGGACGAAGGGGCCAAGACAAGACTAAGACAAAGAGCCGAACCCGAAAAGCGAAAAACAGGACGACAACAACACACCTTCTATTTGGGCGGCTAGGGCTTGACCCAAGGACCATTCGTCCTCGAGGGACTTAGCGAGGGAGTTGCGTTCCTCCGTCACTGCTTGGAGGCCCTCTTGCGCCTTCCGTACCACCTCCTCATGGCGGTCCACCTCTGCCTTCAGACCAAGGAACTCAGCCCTCAGTCGACAGGCTTCCTCGCGGTCGACTGCACCCTCCTCCTTTATTCCCTTGCACTAGGACGTCAGGTCGGCCACTTTGGCGCTCCTCTGGGCCAGCTGCTCGTTCGACTGAAGCAGCACAGTCCGGTAGCGGTGCAGCGCTTCCCATTCCCCCTGTTCGTGGCGGAGGAAGAAGGACTTAGCAATCAACCGTAGCATGAGATCATGTAAAGAAACGAAACACCCATCACCACATGCTAAGGGACAAGCAACCTCAGCAAAGAAGAGGCCAACGCCCTTACATGGTCCAGTGCCTGGAACTCGACCTAGGCATCTTGCTCCTCGATGTCATCGAGAATGAAGTATGGATCGCCTTTGGTAGACACCCACGCCAGGGGCGCCTTTGAATGGAACGAGGTATCTGGCCGAGAGCGGACAAGATCACCGGTAACCCCATGATAGAGGGCTCGACGATAATCGTGTCGCTGCACAGTGGCCGAAGGGTATCTTCCACCACCCCTCCGAGGTGCAGGCCTCCTCAGCGTGCCCTGCCCCCAAGCTCGGTGCAGCTTCGAGGGTGTCAGGGACATCGCACAGGAGGTCGGAGACCATGGGCGTCGCGGCACGCGCGTAGCCTCCGCCTCATCCTCGGAGGAGACAACGATGGCCCCAGCCGACGATGCGGGATGCGCGGGAGCCACCTCAGCCGCAGCTATGTCGGGCTCGACCAGCACCCCAGGAACGTGCACAGCCACCTCAGCACCCTACTGAGATGGCTGCTAGGCAGAAGGGTGTGGGACGAGGCCCCCGCGAACGTCCCCACGCCACGCTTCACCGCCTTAGTGGCAGTAAAGATCGGTGCATCGGCCCGGTGCTTGGTGCTAAAAACAGAAACAACTGTAAAAAATGGTATGCAAGTAGACTTTCCCGCATTATGGATACGTACTTGAAGACAGGTAAAAATGGAAGCCTTGTCCTCCGGATCCTTGGCCCCTGTTGCCCCACCAACAACGAAGGTAGGGCAGTGGTCACCTCTTCTACAACCCTCGGCGTGGGGGCCAAGGGTGGAGCGATAACCCGGGCCACCATGGACCCTAGGACAGCAAACATGAGGGGGAGTGACAGGCCCCTCCTCCGTGTTCCCTCCAGTGGGTGGCCGCTAAGGTGACCCGCTGGCCTTCGCAGGCACGACGATGGCTTCCACAGGAAGGGGCATGACTTCTTCCTCCATGACCTCTGCCTCTTTAGCCTCAGCAGGGATGGGAGCAAGCTTGGAGGATGCCCACACCCCGGACAGGGATGCTGCCGGCCCCTACGAGGGAAGGGCTGCGCCGCTAGAAGGGCCCATGGAGGCTGGCGCGGAACTAAGCCCGGCCTTGGGGCTGAAGCTGTAACACCTCTGGTGTTACTGTCACTAAAACTTGAGCATAACATCATGAGCATCAGCATATCATGTGATTGTTACACTTAGAATGCATTCACTAGGCAAAAAATTCAAACAAGTTGTATTGATGAGACTGGTCATGGGTAAAACCCTAGGGTAGGGTACTTAACCCTAAACTGGCTTAGAAGTGTCAATAAAGCCCAAGTGAGAGAAAACTTGAAAACTCATGAGAAATAATCATAAGATATCCCACTTAATGAACTCAAGTAGCATTCAAACCCTAGAAGTGCCAAAAACCCTAAATAGACCCCTGAAAAACCCTTGATTGAAACCATAGGGGGTTATATGTAAATTTTACACACTTTTGGACCTAAGTGCAAAAACCAAGGAATTAGGGTACCTAAAGCATATGGTTCACACATGTGAGGATTTCCAAGTCAAAAGATGTGAATTGGGCTTATTTGCAAAAAGCCACTCAATTCCTCTCACATGACTAAGTCTGAAAACTGATGAGCTAGGCTGACTTTGGAGCTCTATAGATCTAAAAATACAAAGATTTTGCCTAGGGTTAACACATCAAAAGTCTAGAGCTACTCTAGGAGTACAACTTGCTTAAGGGATTAAGCATGGTTGTTATACAAAAAGTGGAGATAATTGGCCCTAAAGTCTGGCTATCAGATAATACCGAGACTGAATATTGACTATCAGTGAGTTTTGAAGAACTTTAGGCTTAATTCATGCTCAAAGGAGCAAGCAACTGAGCAAGATCTCTATAGCAGAATTGTAGTTTGTAAGTAGGGCTACAAGTTTGTTGCAGACAGATTAGCAAGTTATCACGCAAAAATTTTATAAAAATGCCTCTGAAGATCCTCGGTCAGAACAACTGACGAAGCTTCTGATGGTACAGTGGCAAAAGATCTGCGGATTCAGTGAATCTCGCCGCCAATGACCCTACGCCGCGATTGACGTTGATCGTCACGATTCGTGTGTCGTGGCTTGCGGATAACTATTGGCAATGAAAGATCTCAACTCAAGGAGGGAATAGAGCCTTATCACCGGGCTATTCACTGTGACACTTGCCTCGCATTGGATAGAGGTGTCCTCGTCAGAGTTCGTAGCCGCGCCACGTTCTTAGAAGAACTACCACGTCGCAGTAGATATCCGTATGAGGTCTGATCGTCTCCTGAGGCATTACCCTGGGGAACGCCACGATAGTTCACGCCGGTGACTCACCTCTCTATTCGATCGCTGACCTTTCCCTTTCAAAATTCAGCACCACCGCTTAGCGCCCTTATAAATTGATAGCACGGTCTGCTCCACTATGTTATCACAAAGCCAGAGCATCCATCCCTGCCCTCGATTAGCCACTATAACCGTTGAATTTGGGTTTTCCCCCAAATTGGTCGACTGTGTCGCCGTGAATCACCTCATCGCGGCTAGCTGCTCTCAGGTCCACACCCACCCTTAGTATTCGTGTTTTAGCTAAGTATTAATCGATTCAGATCGCTGTTACTTCTTGGACATGAAGACTTAGTCACTAAACTTACACGTAGCATTCCAGTGAACAAGAAGGGTTGATAAGAAATTGGCTAGTATAGGCCAAGTGCTTGAACTAGGTTGGAAAGAACTCTAGATTCAGGTAATGACTTAAGTTGTTAATAAAACTGGATTTTTAAGGATCCACTCTTAGTAAGCATTTTGCAAATAGAGTCTTGATTATTGATTGAGCCTTACCTTGACTCCTTTAAGCCAGCATATCCTTGAGAGTCTTTTATTTTGACGGGTAAGACTTGCGAAAGTACACTTCGTACTCAGGGTTTTCGAACCCATGTTGTAGGTGAGGAAGCAGCAAACTTTTGTTGCTTTTGTTCCAAGCTGGTTCCTAAGGAAGAAAACCAGGATTGAAGCCTCGAGAGGAAGTGTCCTCCTTAAGAACTTTTTACTGGTAATCAGGAGGGGTTTTTGCCTTCCGGGTGTGTAATAATATTACTCCAGCACTCTTATATTTTTCTGGTCTGTAATAATAATACTCTTTCTATACTTTAATATGAAATAAGTTGATGTAACTGCTTCCGCATATTCGTTCCTCCGATGTGTTGTAATATCTGCGTGACGGGTGAAACGCTCTTGGGTGAAGGAAGGATTCAGATATCGAACTTGTCGAGTGATTAGAAGCATCTACAGGATTGTCCGAGGTCCATTGGACAAGGACAACTGTAGGTGGGCCTAATGACTTGGGAGGTTCCGTCGCAGAAGCCGGCGCGGAACTCCATCATCATCATCATCATCCTCTTCCTCAGTGCTGGGGAGAGGACTCGAGCGGGAGCCCCTCCCTCGCCTGCGCTCTACGGCGCATCTACAGCATCGCGGGCCACCATCTTCTTGTGGGCCCACCTCTTCGCCTTGTCTTTCTCGCTTCTGCTCTTCAGCCGCCAGCCGGCGCACCTGCCTGGCCGCCGCGTCCTCTGGGATCGGGGGTTGGGCAGTCCGGAAGCCTTGGAGTCCCTACCGAGAGACAGGAAGGTAAGACTGGGACGAAAAGGAAGAAGTTGAAGATCAAAAAAGAAAAACAAAAGACTCACCAAGGACATGAAGCACTCCTCGAGGCGCATTGGCACTATGGTGAAATAATCCGTCTTCTCCACTGTTCCCTTCACCCGCCGGAGGAGTTCGTCGGTGGAGAGGGCATCCGAGGCCATCCGGGAATTCCATGGAGGCCTCAGGGGTCATCTCGTCGAGGCAGAGTCGACGATCGGCCAGCGGCAGCACCTGCCGCCGGTGGAAGGTCATGACAAACTCCAACTGCGGTCCCGGAGCTTCCGCAACGCCTCCAGCAGTGACTTCATGTGGGTCTAGCGATTCCGTGGTAGACCCCACCTCCACTTCTCCACTCCAAGGACGACGTGGTGAGTAAACTCCAGCAGTCGCCCATCATCGTTACGGAGGTAGAACCATCGGCTCTACCACCCCTTATTCGACGAGGTAAGGGTGGCAGGGATGTAAAGCGCCACCCGATCCGAGCATAGCTAGAGCGTGCAGCTACCAGCGCGGACAGCGTGGCGCACCCTACTCACCTCGCTAGGGAGGGAGAAGGGCTCCGTGCGGAAAAGATGGAGCCACAGGTCCCAGTGAGGCTCAATCCGTAGGAATCCCTCGCATACGGCGGAGAAGAATGCCGCCTGCATGATGGATTTGAGGTTGAAGTTATGCAGCTCCACCCCAAGCACTGCGGCAAGGCCCACATGAAGCGGCTCGCCAGAACCCCGAAGCCCCATTCATGGAACGAGGTAAATCTAACGATTTAGCTTGTGGGCAGATTCAGCACCTGCTCATCGTGCGGTGTGATCCACTCGGGCTGCGGGCCGGTGGTTCGGTGCTGGAGCAGGCCGGCATCAACTAGCACTTCCAGATCCACGTTGGTAATGGAAGACACAAGCCACGGGTCACAGGGAGGAAGGACGGTGATCTTTTCCACCATCGAAACAAAACAGAAGGCGAGAGGAAGGCGAAGAGCTCTCTAGGCAGAAGGTGAAAACGGTGTTTGAAGGCAAAGGATTGAAACTGCAAAGGTAATGGTTCGAAGTCCTCCCTCTCGGTCACCAAGGTACGATTCGAAAAGTAGCTGGACGACGACCGTTTTGAATTCCGGGAGCACGCATGCCACGAACGGTCGGTTGGTAGGCAGAACGTCCCGTCGCATTAAATGATTGTGTCCCCTTAGAGGAAAAACACGTCCAGCGCCATACCACACTTGCCTCAAAAGGTACGCCCTCTACCCTCGACTATACCGCCTCCTACTCCCCTCGGCAACCGAACTAGGAAGAAGCGTCATCTGCCTCAGGCGACCCCCCTCGAAAAGGAGCGGCGAATCGGAAAAAGTCGTCTTCTACCTCAGCCTCTCGCTTCGGGAGGAAAAAAGGTATGGAAAGATATTGTTTAGAGGTTCGAATGCTCAGCCCTCAGCAAGGTTCAGACGAACCGCCTCAGGACTTCAGGGTTCCAAGCCCAATATTGATCAGGGGTTCGAAGGTTGGCCCCTCAAAGGGCTCCAAAACCTCCCCAGAGCACAGAGTTAGGGATGACTATAGGTATGCATGTACATGGCCTTAGCTCGGGTTGCGACCCGAGGTATCTTAAGACATATCCGAGAACTCCCGGGAGCGATTCGTGACGGTATCCCATCGTAGAGATGCATCGAGCCCTCGGACCCATCGAACGGGTCTGGGACCAGGCGAATCAAGCTGACTCCAATCGGAAGGAGCTCGGATCACCCGTTAACAACTCAATGGAAACGTCATGCTCATTGCCCACCGAGGGTAGCATGACGTGTTTCCCCTCTTCCTTCTCGTAGAGAGGCGATGAAGGGGCGTACAAACTAAAAGTCGAGACATCCCTCGATCGACCTATTGCTCCATGCAAGGGCTCAGGAGCTGCCCTCACAAATTACGCCAAAAGGCTCCCATGGTCTGGCCAAAGATCGAACATGACCTATCAAAGAACAAAAGCCCCCAAAGGAGTCAACCACTCCTTCGGGGGCTACACCCAACAGGTGCGCTCGCGCGCACCCCTCGAAAAATAAGCACGTCCTATTTCTTAAAAAGTAGCTTGCTCGCGGGCAAGCAGCAGAGCCTCCAAACAAGTACCAAAAGTACTTTCTTGGAAGGCTCGGGGGCTACTGTCGGGGGCGATAATTAGGGACACCCGAATTACCCCCTAACAAATGCACCTAGAGAAATAAGGACTAAACTCTTGAGGGGTGATAGCCGAGCCACCTATAAAAGGCGGAGACGCCCCACCCCCCTGGGTTTCCCACCTCGAGCGAGGCTCTGCCTCACCCGAGGATGCCTCGGCCCAGTCCGTCTTGCCCGAGCCAGCCTCGAGCAGATAGGACAAGGGCGCTCGAAAATAGGCAGGGGACAGGTGCATTTAATGCGTGTGCCAACCCACGCTGTGGCAGTAGAGCACAGTGGTGGACAAGACAATGATCACGTCTAAGTGCAGTGGTATGATTATGCCTGCGCCAAACAATGCGCACACGACGCCTGATGCCCTCCGATGGGACGCCTAATACGACAAGCCAAGTGGACAAGTCTTCGGGCTCAACTTCTCCACCTTGCCCGACCCAAGCTTAGCCCTCGGGCAAATGCTCTGCCTCGCCCGAGCTCGGCCTCGGCCACCAACTACACCATGAACCCCGCAGACGACCACTCCGCCGAACTATAGCGCGCGTCGAGAGACAGCTTGGCTAGCACCTCAGGAAGACTTCTATATTGTAACGCCCTGAATTTGGGGGTAGAATTTTTTCTTCTTTTCTCTCACCAAATTCGGGCGTTACTCTCTTTTCTCTTTCCCCGTTTTGCTCATTCCCAATTTCAAACCAGTATAGTGACAGGTGTTCGTGTCATGTATAAACCAAAACCTAAGTGTCATGGGTGTTGCATCATGCCGAAGCACATTTCTTGGTCTGATGTTGAGTCGTCTCGTTCCGTTCCGGATTTCGATTTGCGATTTAATTCCGTTTAGTGGTCCGCGCGCATCGCGGGTTTTCGATCCGCGAAGTGGCCCAGCCCAGCCCAGCCCAGCCCTACCCGACCCGATCCGGCCCGGCCCTGCGCGCCCCTGGCGCCCCCCCCCCCCCATGCGCCCCCTTCTCCCTCTCTCTCTTTGGATCTCCCGCGCAACAACCTCTCCTCTCCCTCTTCCACCTCTCTCCCCGTGGTGCCCTAGGAATGGAGACGGCGATCACCAGATTTTGGACCCCGAGGTGAGCTCCCCTCCCCTCCCCTTCTCCTCTCTCTCTCTCCCTCCTCTTCTTCCCCACGCGCGCCCCCTTTCTTCCCCTGCTCGCGCGCGCCCCTGCCCGCCCCTGCTCGCCGGCGGCGCGGCGCCCCCCGCCCTCCCCCGGCCCGCGCGGCGGCGCCCGCCCCTCCCCCGGCCGCGGCGGCGCTCCCCCGCCCTCCCCCGGCCGCGGCGGCGCTCCCCGCCCCTCCCCTCGCGCGCGGCGGCGGCGCCCGCCCCCCCCGGCCGCGGCGGCGCTCCCCCGCCCCTCCCTCGGCCGCGGCGGCGCTCGCCCGCCCTCCCCCGGCCGCGGCGGCGCTCCCCGCCCCTCCCGCCCCCTGCCCGCCCGCGCGGCGCCCCTCGCCCCTCCCCGGCCCGCGGCGGCGATCCCGCCCGCCCTTGCTCGCCGGTGCGCGGCCCCCCGCGGCCCGGCGCGGCCCCGGCCGGCCCAGCCGCCCCTGGCCGGTTCAACCGCCCCCCCCCCCCCGGTTCAACCGCCCCGGCCCCGGCTCGGCCGCCCGTTCCCGCGCTCGGCCTCGTCCGACCGTGTCCCCGCTCGCCCGCGCTCGTGGTGATTATTTTTGTTAGTTGATGGTTAATGTCAAACTCCGTTAGTTAGCGTGCTGCGTCGCGCGCTTCGCCGCGCGACGGATTGTCTAATTTCAGATTCTATCTGTGTGTTGCGTCGTGCGCTTCGTCGCGCGACGATTCATTTTAATTTCAGGTTGTTTAAGGTGTAACGCCGCGTGTGTATTCACGCGACGTTCCACTTTGGACTCAGTTTAGTCGACGTATGTCGTCGTGCGTTTCGTCGCGCGACGCTTAACGTCTCCTCATAACCAAGGCGAAGTGTCTCGTTGCGTGCCCGGTTGCGCGACGAGTCGTTAACTTCTTAATTTGTTTTAGAGTGCTATGTCGCGCGTCTCGCCGCGCGACCATCCTTTTTATTTATCTCCACCTGCTTATAATGATTAGACATGAAACATGACTTTACTTTACGCTAAACATAGTGTCTACATTAAATTTCCTTCCATTAAGCGAGTGGTTAATTTATAATCATGAACGTGATCGTTTCTCGACTGTCTTTTCCTCTTTCTCTCTTAACCGTACTCGCGAGCCCGCGTGAAACGTCTGTTTACTTATTGCATTCTATTGAATGGTGTACTGTTCTTTTGTATTAAATATGTGGATGTATGTATGTTTGCGCTCGCATAGAGAACGATCCGGTCGGAGAACCCGAAGAACCCGCAGGAGAAGCCCCTGAGCAGCAGTCGGTTGGTGGAGGCAAGTGTCCTTTGACCTATCTCTGTCCTAATCATTCTTTAATTCACCTCCCGCATTACACATTTATACCTAAGGATTGACTAGCTTTTGTTATCTATGTCCTTGTTTACCTATTTGGGTCGGATTATTACTGTTTAGCTTCATGCTATTGCTCAAACTCTAATCAATGAACATGATGAGATTACATATGATACGCTGTTTTCCCTTCTCTTATTATGATGTTGTACTTGTGGTCTTCAAGGGGGCTCGAGCGGTTTCTCGAGTGCCTCTCCGTAAGGACCTGTTCTATGGATGACCGCCCGGGAAAACAGTGCAACCATGAGGGTGGAATGGACGCCCTTAGCTGAATAATTAGAGGAACCGGGGTGTAGTTCGCTTAGCCGTTGTGCCGTCAATGGGGCTCGGTGTATGCGGCTCGCTCTGCCAAGGTTGATTTGTCCCTTGGGGAGGAGTGCGGTACATTTAGGAAACCTAACGGGCGGCTACAGCCCCGGGGAATCTTTGTAAAGGATACGTAGTGAAACCTGCCTATTCACCTTGGTAGTGTTTAAGGGTTTGATCGGCCCGAGGCAAGAGGGAATCACGGCTTGTGGGTAAAGTGCACAACCTCTGCAGAGTGTTTGAAAACTGATATATCAGCCGTGCTCGCGGTTATGAGCGGCCAAGGGAGCTCTAGTGATTAGTGGTACTTGATCAGAGACATTTTGGTTTACAGATGACAATGAGGATGGTTATGATTATGACTATGGTGCTGGTAAGTGGTATTCTTTCCGTTTGGAAAGGGTACATCGGGCTAATAACTTGGGTTAATGCTAAAACCTGGCTTTCTACTAGTAAATAATAAACTGACCAACTAAAAGCAACTGCTTGACTTATCCCCACATAAAGCTAGTCCACTACAGCCAAACAGGATACTTGCTGAGTATGTTGATGTGTACTCACTCTTGCTCTACACACCAAACCCCCCCCCAGGTTGTCAGCATTGCAACCACTGCTCAGGAGAAGATGAAGCTGTGGAAGGAGACTTCCAGGAGTTCCAAGACTACGACGAGTTCTAGGTGTGGGTTAGCGGCAACCCCCAGTCGGCTGCCTGTGAAGGCCGCGGTTATCTACGTTTCTTTTCCGCACTTTGATTTACTGTAAGGACTATATGGACGTCTCAGACGTATGATGTAATCGACTATTACCTCCCCTTTTAATACTATTTTGAGCACTGTGTGATGATGTCCATGTTATGTAACTGCTGTGTACGTGAATAACTGATCCTGGCACGTACATGGTTCGCATTCGGTTTACCTTCTAAAACCGGGTGTGACATATATCAACCAAGCGAGGGCTCTGATCTCGATGAGTGTTGTAGAGAATCTCGATGTCATCATGCGCCAGGGCGATGACGCACCCCGTAAGTAGCCTTTGGCCATACCCTGACGCTGTTACAACCACTGCAGCATGGGCGGCCTCTCCCTCGGAAGCTCGGGCATACGAACGACCCCTCGGTCTCGGCCTCGGCTCTTTATGGGAAGTCAGCAGGCGCGAATCTACTGCACGGTTCGCTATCACGTCAAATGACAGGGCATCTCTCCTTCAAAATACAAGACTTAGCTTCACCACGGACGCACCCCTAGATGTATAAATAGGGCAGTGGTCCATCCATTGAAACAAGAACAACGCACGTAGACGAGTTCTTGCTTTCTCACTCTGTCTTAGATATTGGCACTTGCCTCAATCATCTCTAGGGCTTGTGTAATACCCCCTGTGTTTATCGTCTGCTCAACCACGAGTACAGACTTTAACACATGATAGCAGTGGATAGAACAGATGCTAAATTTTAATCATCTTCGTCTATCACGATTTTAATATCGCATCTGTTTCTGTCTATTTAGACTCTTCCTAAGTTTTCGCGTAATTCGGAACGTAATTGTTCCAAAAATTTGTGAGTCCTGTGTCTATTCAAAATTCATCATTTAAGCGAATACAAATTTAGAAATTTAGTCCAGTCCTCTGGTTTCCTCTCAAACAGATTAAGTAGAACTCGACGACTAAAATGTTCAGGGCAAAATAATCTGAATCACGCATTGTCCGAGAGAATTGTGTGCGAGGTTATAATCTAATTTATTCTTCAGCACACTCTATAAGATAATAAAATGAACTATGTTTAGATAACGGATAAAATTTCCCAAATTTCAAAAATTAACCAAACATTGTTCCAATATTGTCACCGATCCCATTTTGTTCCATTTATACCTCCCTCGGTTCTAACCTTAAAATAATGTAATTTGTTTAGCCTCAATATCTAGGACCCAGCTACTTGCGCAAAAATTGTTAATCACATTGTTCTTCGGTAAACTGTTCAGAGGAAAAAATCAAATGGCTTCGAATGTCAGATAAATTTTTATCCGATTTCGACTAAACCAGTGTTGTCTCAAATATTGAATCCAATATCGTTTGGTTTGATCTGTTGACATCTGGCCAAAGCTTAGTCTTGTAAATTTTTCCTCAAACAAATTCATTTAGAATTCAACAAATAAAGTTTTCAGTTCAAAATAATCTGACCCATGTGTTATCTGAGAAATCGTGTTCGAAGATAATGACGTGGTCTAGCCCATTATTTCTTGCTCTACTCTGAACATTTGGGTAGCAGATGAATTTATCAGATCTCAATTATATCAAGAATAGTCTCATATATCATCACCAATATAATTTTGGTTTGGTCCTTTACACCCCGTTAAAACGATAATCCATAAATCGTAGTTATTCAGATGCTTTTGTTTAAAAAGGAAGCAGAAAAGAATCTAATTTTCTATCTCCATTCATATTTTGCCTCAAGTAGCCTCATTCTTATCTTGTGCACACTTTCAAACTCTGTAGAACTCCCTTGCGCACACGTTTTTTCCTTTATCCTCACATCGTCGGCTTCCTGATTTTTTCCTCAAGCCTTATCTCTACGTCGCCTGGTACTTTCGGTGGACACCGTACCAGTCCTTGATCTTTTCTCTGGAATTCGCGCTAGTACAGGCGGTGGCCTTATCCCATCGTGCACTCAGCGTAATCTCCATGCTGCTCTCTCTCTAGCTTCTTCTCAGCTGCGTCGGTCTGGCCTGCTCCACACGCTTGCTATGGATATCATGCTCTGGCTTCGTCTCGTCTGTGCCTCCTCATTCTAGGCACGTCTCCCTCTCTGCTCCACCGGTCGCCACTTTGGCCTGCTTCCTCGGTCGAAGTCCTCCGTGTCGGCACCCTCTGTTCCTCCACCGTGTGTACGCCAGCCAGCACCATGCGCGCGCCCTCCTCAAGCTTGCTTCCTTCTACTCTCCTCCCTCTGCTTCTCCCTCCACTCTGGCAAAATCCGTGGAGCCACCGTCTCTGTCCCTGATCGCCTCGCCATGGCCACCAGTCGTGCCTTCATATCCTTTGTCCTTGACTCGTCCACAACACCGTCGTGGTGTTACTGTCTCGCCGTAATTACCTGGTGGTTTTCTCGCCGAACCTCTAGCTTCCTCGCGTTTGGCTCCCTGGTATTCCAGCTCGTGGTCGCTTGATCGTGAGTTGTATGCCCTTGCAGCTCGCTACCGTGCGTCCTCGGGCCAGCGTCATCCTGCGTAGGTTGTGCGTCGTCGATCCACGTTATGTCCGACGTGCTTGTCAATCCCGATGATCGGTCTTTCAATTGCGCGTGGCTCGGCGTCAACCCGGGCATTGCCACCACCTCAACCTCGTCGGTCTGCCTCTCATCCCTGTGCGCAGGTCACGTTTGCGCTTGTCGCCGGTCCTAGAAATTGGTTGGAGAAGAAGGTTGTAGCGCATCGCTCGCCAGGTGTTCGATCAAAGACTTCAATTAAAGGCCGTCGTCGTTCAGGCAAATATCAAATCTCAATCGAATTGAATTGTGGTGAGCCGATTCGCTATTTTTACTATTGGATTTATGATCGTGAAATAAGACACTTCGTATGACTTGTCACACCCGTGTTTTAGGGGCACCAAGACCCGGGCGCGAACATAATCATCAGGTGTGCTGGGACCAAATCTCACACATATGATGAATCATGGCACAGGATCGAATGTCACATCTTTACTACATAACAAGAGTTCTGTACAAAATAAATAAATAATTACATTATAAGGAGACAACGGTCCAGCAACCCAAAGTTGACTGGGAGACGACGGCCTAGACCTCTCACAAACGCGTCACAGCATCCTCCAAGCGCCTCATCCTGTGGTACCTGTTCTTGACCTGTGGGGGTGTGAGACAGCAAGAGTGAGCTCACATACGTTCATAGCTCAACAAGTTGTGGGGAATAATGTGCATGAACTCGCCAAAGGTGGGAGCTCACGTGAAGTGTAAGGCTTACCAAAGAGGATGGTTGAAGCTGAGCATTGCTTTTAAAGTTGGTCAAAATTTTATTAGCAATTACTAAGTATAAGTAAATACCAAACCCAATTAAGTAGTAGAACAAAATTAACAACATCACCTGCGATGCAATGCATATGACAAATTGAATTTAGTTCCATAAATTAATCATGTGAGTGTCCGAGCTGCTCATGACCGTGAGCACGGCTAGTATACCAGTTTACACTCTGTAGAGGTTGCGCATCTTTACCACAAGTCATGTTACCCATCTGCCAAGAGACGACCAATCCCATACACCTCTACCGAGGAGGCGAGGCAGGGTAACACTACGAGGCATTTACAAAGTTCCACTAGCTTCAGAAAACCGCTACAGTTTATAGGAAGCTCTAATGCAGGAATCCCTCGTCTGACCTCCATCACAGCAAAATCAACCCGAGACCTCCCTACACTGACCACTCCCCTACTGCCCTTGACCCTTTCAGGTAAGGTAGTCTTCCACTAGCTTTCCTAGTTAGTTGGCCAAGGGCGTCCCATTAAACCCTTGTGGTAGCACTGTTTTCCCGGGTGGTTCTCCATGTTCCGATTAACATAAAGATCTTAACATGAACAATAAATAACTGATAATAAAGGTATAATCATGAATAAAATGTATCTCCATACCCAGAACCACATAAAGCAATAGCAGGTACTACCCAAAAAATTAGTGGTAAACAAGGTATAAAGATAGTCAAACTAGGGTAACCTATTGGGTCCCATCAAAATTAACCTATGCAGATCATTATGATTAATCAGAACATGACTGGGTAAAAAGAAGTGATCAAGGGCACAACTTGCCTGGGACTTGAGATTCCAGGTACCAACTTGCTCTTCAGATGACACGTCCTCACTGCTAAACGTAGCAGTACAGACAAACATGGTATTGGCAAAATTAACATTACACCAAACATAATACCAACTACATAATAATAATCTACGCATCACAACGAGATCGTGGGTACAAGAATCACTAAATTCGGAGCTACGGTTAAAGAAGTTATGATTTATGGAAGATAAATGTGATTTAAATGTTATAAATTGGTTAATATACATCATGTGAGAAAACATACTCCAAATAATTAAGTAAACTTTAATCCAGATTAAAACTTGTTTAGAAATCATATTATAGTCAAATCACTATCATGGTCTAGTTTAACTTTGGTTAAAAGGTATAATCTACTAAACATAGGCTAAACAAAATATCTAATTATAAAAATAAGTTCTATGGTACAATTAATGTTTCCATTGCATAGGCAATATTTTTATGAAGCTAACACAATTTGAATGGATCAAATCGGAGTTAAAATGAATAAGTTATGGAATAAACAAGTTTCTATGTATTTTAACACTATTTTATGAATTTCTAGGATTTATGGACTGCGGATGCAAATAACAGAGAGCTCGGGGTGATTTCTATAAAGTCCAAGGCCTCCGTTGTAAGGGTTTCTCTATAGTCGAGGACGGTGGGCTAATTGTGGCAAAGGGCAGGGGCTCTTAAGTAAAAAGACTCGGATGAAGGGGTACGAGATTACCTGAGCCATAGGATCGAAATCAAAAATCCCAGATTAGATTTGAGCCGGGACACATCAGCAACCTTCAGATCTTAATCCATCGGTCCAGGTCATTCATTGGGTTGTATGCACCGAGAGCCAGATATCACCATATCTATGGTCCGGATGCATCAAGGGAAGGGATACAACTTGGCCCAATCCTAGCCATTGGTGGCTAGATCGGTGGACAGGGGCTTTCTTCCACCCGACAGCGCCTAGGTAGAGGCCACGCAACACGGCATTGGCAGAAGCAACGGAACCGCTGCCTACAGTGGCGCGCGCATCCTGCATGATTAACTCCTCCGCCCGCGGCTTGTCCTGTCGAAGGTGTCCGAGACGGCCACACGATCCAAGAACTGAGGCGAGGTGTTCGACGGAATTCTTACCGAGCTATCATGTGTAGGAGACCCAGACCATGGCAAGATCCACTCACCGATGAGCATCACCTAGCGATGGTGGTCCATTGTGAAACCAAGTCAATAGGCACAATAGGGTCCCAGGATCGGCACAGGATGAGCACGCGCAGCTCCCAGATCCTGCCCCGACAACCAATCACAAGCGCCACTGAGTTCTTCGCGAGGCGCTCCCCCAATTTCTCTCTCCAACTCACTGCGAGGGAAAGGAAAGAAGAGAGAAAGGTTGCTGGTTCGCTCAGTCAGGGATGACACGAGTCCGCATATATATACACCCGTGATCGCATCAATCTTGCTACGAAATCGCAACAACCCCAAATTTGTTGTGGCTCAACGGACTTTGATTCAGAATTTGGTAAAGCTTCCGTCCGTGCATTGCGGCGAGATGAAGAAGACTAACCTGACAGACGTACCCCACCTGACAGCGCTCGCAAAACCCCCTAGCACACAGGCGGAGAGGATGCCACGCGGGCCCAATTTGCCAGAGCCGGAGCGTGACGTGCGCGCGGGCCGCCAGGTGGGAACAAAAAAAAAACTGGGCTGGCAGGCGCGGCTGAGGAGGTGATGAGTTGGGCCAGGTGTGGGATTAGGCCCAAGCGTGGTTAGGAGCTCCTCATTCTTCTCAATTTTTCCTATTTTTCTAATTTTATTTCCAAAATTCAATTGGTTCCAATTTCAGATTTAAATTCTGTTTGAACTTAAGCTTTCCAAATATCCATTAACAATCCTAAGATGAAGATATCGCCTATTATTTATTTATTTATTTATTTATATATATATAGTGTATCTTCTTTTTCCTTTTTTTCTCTTTTCTTATTTCCCTTTCAAACTTTAAACTTGTCCCATAGATTTGAATACAAATGCAACCATACAAGAACTACAGCATGAGATGTATTTATTTATTTGTTATTTGTCCAACATAATCCTATTTATTGAATATGCACAAGGAAAGGAAGACCAAATAATCACCAAGGGTTCCATAACTTCAAAACACCCACTTATAAATATTTCTATTTATTTATTTTATTTGTTTTTTCCTTACACAAATTTTGGGCTTTACAAATCCTACCCCCTTAAAAATAATCTCGTCCTCGAGATTTGTAAGAAAGAGCATGCAACAAGTTTGGTTTCAATTTCTAAGGGATTTTAATACCAAAAGACTCTTTTCTTGTTCAGTTTATAATACAAATTAGTAGGTGATTACGAAAACATGGGTATATATATATATATATGTCCACTTTATTATGTAGGATAGAAGAGGTCTTTAGAGCATAGATAGGTTTGGTTAAGAAAGGGTAGGGCTAGGAAAGACTCTATCCAAGATTGTGGATCTTGATTACTTTTGAAGATCTAGCTTGAATCTTATCCTTCCTTGATTTGATGAGGTCGATCATCTTCGATCTTCGTTCTTGAAGTCTTTATCTGAATTAGGGACATGTAGGTAGATCAGAATCTCTGTTAGGTTAAAACAGAGGGGTTATGCAACCATCGGTCGGTTAAGGTAGTTGCATAAGGTCGAGTTGGTCGGTCATTCTTAACTTAGTGCAGAGTGAACTAAGTCAAGATATGTTCTATATGAGTAGAGTCTCATTTATTTTACCACTATTAACTAGTTAAGTGACTGACCTTAGGTTAGCTCAACTTAAGATTAGACTTTGTTAGGTTGGATTAACTTATTAGATTGGATCAGATCTAGAATAAATTGATATGACTATTTTAGACTAGATAAGATCTAAATAAATTTTGGATTAGCTCATGGTTGCTATTCTATAGTAGGATAAATTTGCTACTTAGGGCAAGGTGAATTCATAAGGATAAGATAGAATCTTTTGAGGTCAGTTAGATCTATTAGGATGGAATAAAATCTTTTCAAGATAAGATGAATCTATTAAGATAAGAGAGGATCTTTTAAGATGAGATGGGTCTACTAGGCTTGATATATTTTTAATGGGGAATAATCTGTGTTGTCTATTTTATAAATATTCTCCCTTATGCCTAGGGTGTATATGCAGATGCAATTGTGGACATTACTCCATAACTCACCACACTCAATCAAAGATCCAAATCAAACAAGTATCATAAGAACAAACACTCAAGCGTATAGATACCTATAAAAATAGTTTTTTTTTTGTTCCTAAGATTAGGTCTCCTATTCCTAAAAGTCACTTTAGGCATAGGATTTCAAAGTGTGAAATCCACATTTGTCTTTAGAAAGAAAAGATAAGAATAATCAGAGTAAGCGGAATTAGATGAGAAAATATTAAGAAAAGTTTAGAAAAGAATCAGAGTAGCAAAGGTAAGTAAGGGGTGTCCAGTTCTATCTAGTTTCGTCCTACAGTCAACATTCCTCTGATACCACTTCTGTCACACCCGGGTTTTAGGGGCACCAAGACCCGAGCGCGAACGTAATCACCAGGTGTGCTGGGACCAAGTCTCACACATATGATGAATCATGGCACAGGATCGAATGTCACATCTTTACTACATAACAGGAGTCCTGTACAAAATAAATAAATAATTACATTATAAGGAGACAACGGTCCAGCAACCCAAAGTTGACTGGGAGACGACGGCCTAGACCTCTCACGAATGCGTCACAGCATCCTCCAAACGCCTCATCCTGTGGTACCTGTTCTTGACCTGTGGGGGGTGTGAGACAGCAAGAGTGAGCTCACATACGTTCATAGCTCAACAAGTTGTGGGGAATAATGTGCATGAACTCGCCAAAGGTGGGAGCTCACGTGAAGTGTAAGGCTTACCAAAGAGGATGGTTGAAGATGAGCATTGCTTTTAAAGTTGGTCAAAATTTTATTGGCAATTACTAAGTATAAGTAAATACCAACCAATTAAGTAGTAGAACAAAAGTAACAACATCACCTGCGATGCAATGCATATGACAAATTGAATTTAGTTCCATAAATTAATCATGTGAGTGTCCGAGCTGCTCATGACCGTGAGCACGGCTAGTATACCAGTTTTACACTCTGCAGAGGTTGCGCATCTTTACCCACAAGTCATGTTACCCATCTGCCAAGAGACAGCCAATCCCATACACCTCTACCGAGGAGGCGAGGCAGGGTAACACTACGAGGCCTTTACAAAGTTCCACTAGCTTCAGAAAACCCGCTACAGTTTATAGGAAGCTCCAATGCAGGAATCCCTCGTCTGACCGCCATCACAGCAAAATCAACCCGGGACCTCCCTACACTGACCACTCCCCTACTGCCCTTGCCCCTTTCGGGTAAGGTAGTCTTCCACTAGCTTTCCTAGTTAGTTGGCCAAGGGCGTCCCATTAAACCCTTGTGGTAGCACTGTTTTCCCGGGTGGTTCTCCATGTTCCGATTAACATAATGATCTTAACATGAACAATAAATTACAACTGATAATAAAGGTATAATCATGAATAAAATGTATCTCCATACCCAGAACCACATAAAGCAATAGCAGGTACTACCCAAAAATTTAGTGGTAAACAAGGTATAAAGATAGTCAAACTAGGGTAACCTATTGGGTCCCATCAAAATTAACCTATGCAGATCATTATGATTAATCAGAACATGACTGGGTAAAAAGAAGTGATCAAGGGCACAACTTGCCTGGGACTTGAGATTTAGGTACCAACTTGCTCTTCAGATGACACGTGTCCTCACTGCTAAACGTAGCAGTACAGACAAACATGGTATTGGCAAAATTAACATTACACCAAAACATAATACCAACTGCATAATAATAATCTACGCATCACAACGAGATCGTGGGTACAAGAATCACTAAATTCGGAGCTACGGTTAAAGAAGTTTTGATTTATGGAAGATAAATGTGATTTAAATGTTATAAATTGGTTAATATACATCATGTGAGAAAACATACTCCAAATAATTAAGTAAACTTTAATCCAGATTAAAACTTGTTTAGAAATCATATTATAGTCAAATCACTATCATGGTCTAGTTTAACTTTGGTTAAAAGATATAATCTACTAAACATAGGCTAAACAAAATATCTAATTATAAAAATATGTTCTATGGTACAATTGATGTTTCCATTGCATAGGAAATATTTTTATGAAGCTAACAATTTGAATGGATCAAATCGGAGTTAAAATGAATAAGTTATGGAATAAACAAGTTTCTATGTATTTTAACACTTATTTTATGAATTTATAGGATTTATGGACTGCGGATGCAAATAACAGAGAGCTCGGGGTTATTTCTATAAAGTCCAAGGCCTCTGTTGTAAGGGTTTCTCTATAGTCGAGGACGGCGGGCTATTTGTGGCAAAGGGCAGGGGCTCTTAAGTAAAAAGACTCGGACGAAGGGGTACGAGATTACCTGAGCCATAGGATCGAAATCAAACGTCCCAGATTAGATCTGAGCCGGGACACATCAGCAACCTTCAGATCTTAATCCATCGGTCCAGGTCATTCATTGGGTTGTATGCACCGAGAGCCAGATATCACCAGATCTATGGTCCGGATGCATCAAGGGAAGGGATACAACTTGGCCCAATCCTAGCCATTGGTGGCTAGATCAGTGGACAGGGGCTTTCTCCCACCCGACAGCGCCCAGGTAGAGGCCACACAACACGGCATTGGCAGAAGCAACGGAACCGCTGCCTATAGTGGCGCGCGCATCCTGCATGATGAACTCCTCCGCCCGCTGCTTGTCCTATCGAAGGTGTCCGAGACTGCCACACGGTCCAAGAACTGAGGCGAGGTGTTCGACGGAGTTCTTACCGAGCTATCATGTGTAGGAGACCCAGACCATGGCAAGATCCACTCACCGATGAGCATCCACCCAGCGATGGTGGTCCACTGCGGAACCAAGTCAATAGGCACAATAGGGTCCCAGGATCGGCACAGGATGAGCACGCGCAGCTCCCAGATCCTGCCCCGACAACCAATCACAAGCGCCACTGAGTTCTTCGCGAGGCGCTCCCCCCAATTTCTCTCTCCAACTCACTGCATCGAGGGAAAGGAAAGAAGAGAGAAAGGCTGGTGGTTCGCTCAGCCAGGGATGACACGAGTTCGCATATATATACACCAGTGGTCGCATCAATCTTGCTACGAAATCGCAACAACCCCAATTTGTTGTGGCTCAACGGACTTTGATTAGAATTTTGTAAAGCTTCTGTCCATGCATTGCGGCGAGATGAAGAAGACTAACCTGACAGACGTACCCCACCTGACAGCGCTCGCAAAACCCCTAGCACACAGGTGGAGAGGATGCCACGCGGGCCCAATTTGCTAGAGCCGGAGCGCGACGTGCGCGCGGGCCGCCAGGTGGGAACAAAAAAAAAACTGGGCTGGCAGGCGCAGCTGAGGAGGGTGATGAGTTGGGCCGGGTGTGGGATTAGACCCAAGCGTGGTTAGGACCTCCTCATTCTTCTCAATTTTTCCTATTTTTCTAATTTTATTTCCGAAATTCTATTTGGTTCCAATTTCAGATTTAAATTCTGTTTGAACTTAAGCTTTTCAAATATCCAATAACAATCCTAAGATGAAGGTATCGCCTATTATTTATTTATTTATTTATAATATATATATATTTATAGTGTATCTTCTTTTTTCCTTTTCTTCTCTTTTCTTTCCCTTTCAAACTTTAAACTTGTCCCATAGATTTGAATACAAATGCAACCATACAAGAACTACAGCATAAGATGTATTTATTTATTTGTTATTTGTCCAACATAATCCTGTTTATTGAATATACACAAGGAAAGGAAGACCAAATAATCACCAAGGGTTTCATACCTTCAAAACACCCACTTATAAATATTTCTATTTATTTATTTTATTAGTTTTTTCCTTACACAAATTTTGGGCTTTACATGACTATAAAGTTAAGTTAGAATACCAGTGATGCGAGGTGTGCTTCGATGAGTTTAGTTGTCGAGTATGTTTAAACTAGTTCTATTTTTGCAAAGTATGGTATTTCGATGGTGCGTAGGTTAAGTTTAGTATTTTAAGCAATTATCGAGAAGTCTGTCGATGTTAATTGTGTTCAGCGCGTGTAAGATGAAGTCGATGTTTTACTTGTTAGATTAATGATAAATGAAATATTTAAATTAGTGGGTCTTATGCATAATAGCTGAGAATAGTAATTCTAGAAGCTAATGGAATAGTTTCTATTCTTAGTCTGAGTTTAAATGTTGTGCTCTAGTCAATAGAGATAGGGTGCTTATAAATGGTTCGCTATGGTTTGCTGTTAGAATTGGATCCGATTAAGTTAGAATACCATAACTATAGTTTTAATGTGATCTCGACATCTAGTAATTTCCTTTAAGTGCTATTATATGCCTCGTCGCTAAGTTTTTAATTCGCTATCATATAGCATTAATTAGGCTGGTGCTATTCCTGCTCATATTCATTCATGTGCACCATGCATCTCATTAGGCACGTTAGCTGATCTCGTGATGTGGAGGACCAGAGCCAAGTCGACCCCAAATGTCATAAAGCACGACCTACTCCGCATGGTGATCCTGATGGACGAACCTGAAGATGGACAGACGGAGCTAGTATCGACACAAAAGCTGATCGCCAAGTGGTCGACGTTTAACAAACACTAATGTAGTGTTTATTCCAGGCAAGCCCGGTGTATTTGCCACCTCCTTCTGTTTTAAAAAGTTTTATCACCTTGAATGATGCATTAGGTGATAGGAGTTGTGTGATCAAAACAGTTGATGCATTTCCTTCCTTGATTAAACAACCCTAATACCAATTTTATGAGAATTTAGTGATGCTTAGCCCTGCTTATTAATTTAGGATGGTTTTTAAAACATGATGTGTAACATGGGATATGGGAGTTTGTGAAATAAAAGGACTTGTGATGATGAACCCATTGCGGCCGCGATGATTTCATCATTCAAGTAGAATACCTCTCTCAGGTATCAAGTTTTGGGAAATAATATGTAATGTAGACCAGACGTTGAGCAGGAAAGCTCGCCCATCTGTGTTGATTAAGGACCGTTCGATGTAGGCATGTTGTGGTGGAGACTTTGCAACTAGCCACATGCTTCGGTAAGCCTGAACCTGGCTATTCCATATGTGAAAAGACAATCGCGCACTGGGCGTGGGAGATGGTGGGAGTAGCGTGTACCCTCCTGACTAGAGGCTGGATAGAGGAGTACTGTGCTCCCGGTAGCGTGGACCGGTTCACATTGTGGAGGATCTGTGGGAACGGTTGACATATGCAAGGGTTAAGTGCTACATATGTCGTGTGGTTAGGGATCCCCAGCTAGGTATAATCGGTTCGAACCCGTTGCTCCTCGGTCATGGAGACTCTACCCTCCGACCACTCATCGTAGTTAATAAGTAAAATAAGGATTTGGTAAAAGAAAGCTAGACCAGGACAAGTGAATGCTCTAGATTAGGCAAATCTAGATTCAGGAAAAGTACTTAACTTGTGAAGTAAAATTTTGGCATAAGGATTCACTACTAGTAAGCTCTTCTGCAAATGAGTCTTTGAAATTTGATAAGCCTTACCTTGATTCTGTAACACCCAAATTCTGGATTGGGAATTAGTAGAAGGAATTTGAACAAAATATCATAATGTTTTGGAAATTGGGAAATAAGAAAATGATGGGGAAAGAATTTTTTTTTTCTTTAAGAAAAACCATTTATACATCTCATGAAATAAATAAAAAGGAGAATAAAAACTTAAGTTAGTAATATTAAAATAGTATGGATTATGTTCACCCTTGGATTTCAATTAATACATTTGAAAAATCTGAAAACTAAAATAGAAGTATAAATTTGAATTTGGAATAGAAAATAGAAAATAAAAGGGAGAAGGGAAGAACTAAGAAAAATACTACATAAAATAAAATAAAAATCAAAATAAACATCCTTCACACATATATTATCAAATTATACCTTTCAAACTGTGGACAAGTTATTTCACAAAGTTTGAATTTAAACTTGAACTCAAAGTGGTTTGAAAATGGAGAAAAGAAAATAGAAAAGATAAAAGAAAAAGAATAAAACCTTATGTGGACCTGGGACACTAAATTCGGCCCAAGTTCTCTTACCCCGCCGGCCCACCTTCTCCACGCCTTAGCCACCTCGGCCCAAACCACCTCCTGCGCGCGCAACCCTTATCTGACACTGCCAACCGGGCCCCTATCGTCAGCCTCGCTCGTGCAAGCACTCGGGCAATGCCGCTGCTGCCGCGTGGTCCCACTGGTCAGCGTGTCCACCTGGTTTGTCTCATGGCGTCGCCGCCGTGTGGGCCACTCGCGTCAGCTTCCCACTCCACGCGCGCTTGAATCCCTGATGTCAGAATCTGCTCCCCGAAACGGACTCCGCCCGAAGCGCACGAACTCCGTTCAACCCGCGGCTTCACCGGCTCTCCATGAATTGCGCAGATAAGTTCGGCCGAGCTCGTCCTCTTCTAGGCTATAAAAATTAGGCATCGCCCTTCTCTCCTCTCATCTTCTGCGCCACCGCCACCGGGGAGCGAGGTAATGCCGCCACCATGGTCCGGCATCTCTGCCTCCATCCGGTGTCCATGGTAGGGTCTGGGAGAATCGTCGGTGCACGTGGATAGTGATCGGGCATGTGCTTTGCCGCGGTGGCCTTCTGTGTCCGGTGAATCGCTCGCCGGAGAACCATCCCCGCCGTGCACCGTGGCCAAGCTTCATCCATACCTTAATGCCGGTAAGAATACATCCATTGTGACCGTGAGGCCGCGCACACCGTGTAGCTTCGTTTAATTTGATAATGGTGCTCGGGGGTGGCCGATTGGGGTCACCGCCGTTCATCTTCATCGCACGACGACGGCGGAGCACTCTGCTCGGTTGGTGGGAAGAGGGAGAAGAGAAGAAGAAGAAGACCGCCGCCGGCGTTTCTCCTCTGGGCTCGCGTTCCGGTCCGCGTGTGTGGGTGGGGACGATCGCCGGTGACCCGTGAAGCTGTCCGCGCCATCGATTTGAACCGCGTGGCCTCAGGAACTACGGAATTCCTCACCGTACTTGGAGCTCCGCCGCGTGCCGCCGCGCAGCGTGGGCGAGCTCGCAAACCTCCTCAATCGCCGGTAAGAAGCCCTAGCCTCGATCGCCTAGCTCTCCTCTTCGTGTAGCACCAGTTTAATTCAAGGTTGGGGCCGGGGGGGCGCTTAATTGCTTAGCGCCGGCGAAGTCCGCCGCCGCGGTGTGCACGGCACCGCCGTCGCTCGGCGAAGAATTGGGGGAGTGCCCGTGAACCGTGGGATCGCAAACGGACGGCTGTGATTAGGTTAAGGAGATACCCCTTTGCTGGGCCGATCCGGACCGTAGGATTCAATCGGAGGGCTGCGGCGTGATCTCGGCTTCATTAAATCTGGGCCGATGATCGCTGATCGAACGGCTGTCGTTGCGTACCGGTTCGTTTAATATATGATCTAATCTGGGCGGTTGGCGCGCGATCGGGCGGTCCAGATCACACCATACCCCCTTCGGCCGCCTGTTTTGTAAAAGAAACCCCGTGAAACCGTGGAATCAACCCGCCGTCCACCGCGGGTGAAGTCTGAGTCTTAGGGAAACTTACCCCGAGCCCCCTGCAGTTTCTTGTAATTGAGGCCCAGTCCAGCACTCAGTTAAATTGAATAAATAGAATAGAAAATAGATTTTTAATATGAAAATAATTGCTAGAACTTAATTAATTCATAACTAATTCATTTTAGCTCCAAATTGAGTCATTCCAATTCCTAAAATTTTGTAATAATATTCTCTACCATTTAGAATCACTGTTTTGACATGAACTCTGTCAGAAAATTTATTTATCATTTAATCATATTATAATCACCTTAAACCTTTGAAAATTCATAACTTAAAATCTATAACTCCAAAATTAATAATTCTTTTCCTGTGATCTTATTTCAATATGTAGATTATTAATATGTATTTTGGCATACATGTTTGGTGTAATGTTAATTTTATGCAATGTTTGTTTGTATTGCTACGACTAGCAGTGAGGTCACGAATCATCTGAAGATCATCCTGGTACCTGGATTCTCAAGGCCCAGGCAAGTTGTGCCCTTGATCACTTCTTTTCACCTACTCATGTTCTAATTAATCATAATGATCTGCATAGGTTAATTTTGATGGGACCCAATAGGTCACCCTAGATTGTTTATCTCATTACCTTGTTCACCCCTGAATCACTTGGGTAGTTTGCTATTGCTTTATATGGTTTTGGGATAATCATTTATTACCTCCATGTTCCAATTCTTGTTGTTATTCTGTTTATGTTCATGTTGATATCATTAATGTTAATTGGAACATGGAGCGACCACCCGGGAAAACAGTGCTACCACAAGGGTAGTATGGGATGCCCTTGGCTGATTAATTAGGAAAGCTAGTGGAAGACTACCTTACCCGAAAGGGGCAAGGGCAGTAGGGGAGAGGTCAGTGCGGGAAGTGCCCTCGGGAGGATTTTGCTGCGATGGCGGTCCTGCAAGGGATTCCTGTACTGGATCTTCCTATAAACTGTAGCGGGTTTTCGGAAGCTAGTGGAACTTTGTAAAGGCCTCGTAGTGTTACCCTGCCTCGCTTCCTTGGTAGAGGTGAATGGGATTCATGACCCCTTGGCAGATGGGTAACACGGCTTGTGGGTAAAGATGCGCAACCTCTGCAGAGTGTAAAACTGGTATACTAGCCGTGCTCACGGTCAAGAGCAGCTCGGACCCTCACATGATTAACTTATGGAACTAAATTCAATTTGTCATATGCATTGCATTGCAGGTGATGTTGTTATTACTTTTGTTCTACTATTTAATTGGGTTGGTATTTACTTATACTTAGTAACTGCTAATAAAATTTTGACCAACTTTAAAAGCAATGCTCAGCTCTAACCATCTTCTTTGGTAAGCCTTACACTTCACGTGAGCTCCCACCTTTGGCGAGTTCATGCACATTATTCCCCACAACTTGTTGAGCGATGAACGTATGTGAGCTCACTCTTGCTGTCTCACATACACCACAGGTCAAGACCAGGTGCTGCAGGATGATGCTCATGGAGGATGCTGTGATGAGTTCGTGAGAGGTCTAGGTCGTCGTCTCCCAGTCAACTTTGGGTTGCTGGACCGTTGTCTCCTTATAATGTAATTATTTATTTTGTATAGAACTCCTGTTTTATATAAAGTTGTGACATTCGATCCTGTGCCACTATACATCATATGTATGAGACTTGGTCCCAGCATACCTGGTGTTTATGTTAACCCCGGATTTTGGACCCCCTAAAATCCGGGTGTTACAGAAGTGGTATCAGAGGAATGTTGACTGTAGGACGAAACCTAGATAGAACTGGACAACCATTATTCACTTACCTCTGCTACTCTGATTCTTTCTAAACTTTTCTTAATCTTTTCTCATCTATTTCCGCTTTACTCTGATTATTCTTACCTTTATTTTCCTTCTAAAGACAAACTTGGATTTCACACTTTGAAATCCAGTGCCTAAAGTGACTTTAGGAATAGGAGACCTAATCCTAGGAACAAAAACAAAACTATTTTTATAAGTGTTATATATTTGAATGTTTGTTCTTATGGTACTTGTTTGATTTGGATCTTTGATTGAGTGTGATGAGTTGTGGA